>JAAXNX010001748.1:0-16319 GCA_036491905.1 Folsomia manolachei | reverse complement strand
AATCGTCTAGCCGATATAGAAATGCTTATGCCAAGTTCCTTGTTGCAGCAACTGACATTTATACTAATTTTATTGATAGTACGTAAATACATCCTTATTATATTGGAATAGCTTCGAATTATCTTTAAACTCCTACTAAGATGTTTGTTGAACTTTAATGAGTCATGAATAAACAGACATTGCACACAGCAGTTCACATAACATAATTAAAAAAAACCTTTGTTAATTTTTGGTTTCCCATTCCATAAATTATCTGTGTCTACAATCTTGCAGAAGCTTCCCCGTCCATAACGTATGACCTTATCAAGGATTGCATTTTAAGTTGCCTCCAACAAATAGTTGGCATGTCTTTAGGGTAAAAATTACTTGCTTGGAGCTATCGAGATAACGCGAGACTATATTCATCAGTAAATATTTTTAGCTTTGCAGTTTTTTAAGACACATTAATTATTTAAATTCAATGATCGTTAATGTCAATTCATACAAAGAATGTCACTTTGATCTGCACCGATCGTTTGATGCTCGTGATTTTCAGATAATTAGTACTACTGTTCCTGTAATAACCTAAGTTGATCCCTTCCCTTGCAACCTGCATCAATGTCGTCAAAGTGTGATAAAGATTGAGTCTAAAGTTCATGTGTCGTCTGGTAGTGCCAAATGAGACAACCTTGAGTTGGCGAGATGCATCAATTGTTTTCGAGATGGGCAAGTTGTAAATAATAAGGTCTTTGTTAGATGTAATAGTACATCTTTATTTTTTTAGTTACACAGGTCTTGTCATATTCAATGTTATATAACTCACCCATATTTATGAACTTGTAATTGGAAGACAACACAGAATACGGTAATGCTTTCAAGCTTTAATTCACTGTAATTGAATTTATTCTGGGTGGCTGCAATTGTCGTCTGGTAGTGCCAAATGAGACAACCTTGAGTTGGCGAGATGCATCAATTGTTTTCGAGATGGGCAAGTTGTAAATAATAAGGTCTTTGTTAGATGCATTAGTACATCTTTATTTTTTTAGTTACACAGGTTTTGTCTTGTCATAATCATGTTATATAACTCGCCCATATTTATAAACTTGTAATTGGAAGACAATACAGAATACGGTAATGCTTGCAAGCTCTAATTCACTGTAATTGAATTTATTCTGGGTGGCTGCAATATATGTTGAATATACATTTGACCTTATTTAACAGCCGTATTTTAGTATGATGGACAACTGTTTTGTGGCTAAGCTCAGCTTGATTTAGACTTTATTTTGCTTTAATACAATGGAAAATTGATTTAAATTGATTGCATATACTTTGGAATTTCATGACGATGATATTTTTTGATTGGTCCCTCGCCCTTAAACATGTACGACAGCGGATTTTGGATAAGGAAGTTGGTGAAATGTTAGGACAGACTGGCGGAATAAAACTTACACAGCGACGAAGCATTTCAAGTAATTTTCAAGCACTATGATTTTCCAAAAAAACAATAGTTTAGCAGGATTGAGAAGTTCAATAACTTTGTGGTTTGTTCGTAAAAACAACGGACCAAACGAGTCATGATGAATGCAAATATTTTGGTCGATCGATAGCTTATCGAATGAACGACGTGTTTTCTCTGACTACATTTTTAATTATATTTTGAATTAATAATTTATTAAAACTTTTACATACTTTTGCAATCTTATATTCAACGACAACAAATTATGCAGCTTAAGTTTATTCGTCAGCATATAGAAATTTACAGTGATATCATATCCAGTCAAGCCCGATGCTTTAAAATTCAAGACCTTTGCTGGTTTTTCTGTTGTACATAATTACTCAGGCTTCAACGCATTACTCACTCTGTACACTTGACGAGCAATTATGACATCAATCTGCAAAATCCTTGTGAGAAAAAACATGATTCAGTTTTCCCATCGATTGAGTGAATATCGCATTCACTTGTTCAGTAATAATTTAATCCTTTTGCAAACAATCGGGATATCAATACCGCAGCTTGTCCATGTATTAATTTTCCCTACTTTTTCGAGTCAGAATTTGTTTACCAAGGACGAAATTCAGTTCAACTGATTCGTCGGGGCCCACTTTTGCCATTTTCATTTAACCAAAAGTGCAGGTGGCAGGCATTTACCTCGTTTTCTGGCCTTACTTTCAACTTATGTATCATGACAAACTGAACACGAGCCGTAACTTTAAAAAGAGCAGATCTCCGACAAGTCAAAAAGCTGTCAGTATAACAAAAGTGTAACGGCACAAGGAAAGAAGTTATAAAACATGCATTTATTTTATTTTATTACCCTTATGGACAGGTTATTCAATAGCTGGATATAAGATCTGCAAGTCTCATCTTTCTTTTGTAACAAAAAATATGTAGTATTGATTGTGGTTTTGTTGGGTTTGCTCTCATTTGTTTAACTGTGGATAATGTACATGATGATTAAACTGTCAATCTTTATTGGCTCAGCTAATCTGGCAAAGTAAGTAAACTTAGCTGTAGATGATCTCACCTCATACATTGTGAAGACATCACAATAGTTTTCATCACGAAGTAAGTGTGTGACTGAGTATTTGATTCGTACTCGAGCAAAGCTTTATGTGATAGAAAGCTATTTCGCTGTATACAGAGAAATGCTTAGTTTTTGAGAGCTTGAATTCGATGGTATTTTTGTATTTCATGGAGAGTAGAAAATAAGCCAGTTTTGCTTGTTTAATGCATTAAAAGTTTCCACTGTACTACTGCTTTTTTTCCTAATCTCCTTGAGGAAGTTCGCTATAATTGAAGCCTTTTTATGCTTGTGGTAAATACTTTTTTCATTCTACGGCTTTCACCTTCAATTCCATTATATATTTAAAGAAAGTTAAACATGTAAGTCATCGTATTATGCATGTGTGGAGCATCAAACTAACATCAAATTGTGCTTTGTCAAGTGGTCGGATATTTGGAACGCTGGATTTGACGTATTCCTTTTACAAAATACTAGTTTATCTTTGATTAATTTCTCTACTTTTGCAATTGCATACTTTTTGGATTATAGAAGAAAAGGAGACAGCTTTTGGTTTTGAAAAGCCATATGCTTCCGGCAAACCCGTCCCAACAATTTTTTCACCAGGCTCAGCTTACTTTTTAGATTTTGTTTAAATACTTGGGTTTAAACTTCGAGTTCCGTTTCAACATAAGCCGGAAAGGAAACCAAAATGATGCATGAAGCATCTCCTTGTTTCCAAATAGCCTAAGTTGTCTTGAGAAAAATTGTTTTAAAAGACAGATAATTGATCCACATTGTCATTCCTCTTCTGCAGAAGGCAACAAATAAAGGAAGTGTAAAATGAAGACTGCCTTCGCAACCGTGGTTTTGTTCTGTTTTTGCTTGAACTGTTTTGACCCATTTCTATCGGAATGGTGGTAACTTTGGTCTTCACTTCTGCTGGCCGTATGTTGCTGTTCTGTAGCCCTTTGTGGGTTTGACTCTGCACCTTTCTTTTCGCTTTAAAAATCGGCAGATTGTCGAAATTGTAAAACTTGGTCAGATTCTGTTTCACCTCATTGAATGCTATAAAGCTAGCTATTTTTCAATTGTCATTAGGTTATTACTAAGCATTTTATTTGTTTGGAACGGATGGAGGTATTAACAAAGAAATGTAGCAGGGCTCTCTATTCTATCTGAAATAAAAATATTCTGCAGATGGGAGTGGGATTGGTAGTTTACAGAACAAACAGGTGTTAAAGGCTTGCATCCAGTTGACATGAAAGCGAATTGTCAATGCAAGTAAAACAGTTCATAGTTTTCGTGTGATATCATTATGATATGCAGTTCGTTGAGATTTTGTAAATAGTTATGCTTCTCTTTTCTAAATTGGAAGTTCCAATCCGTAGCCCACCACTCAGTTAGTTGGTTAACTAGCAGTGGAACTTTGGACTGTGAACTTTGGAGAGCATCCAGTTTGCATTTCACGCAGGCACTGCATTGAAAAAATATACGGAAAAGAACTGACTGATTGATGGGATGCGCGTTGGTGACTATTGTTTATTTTTTGATGGATAGTGTAGAGCTGACAACTATTCTGCGAGTGCCATTAGGCAATCTTTTGACAGGGACAATCCAAAAATATCAGCCAAGGGAAGAAAACGGTTTGTTACACAAACTTCTCTCGTGTCCTCTCTTAAAGATTTGAAGAATGTCTGTCCCTACTGTAACAATGCTGAATGGTGGGTGGGTGGGTTATTGCGGGTGGCTCGTGTCCCGTCTCGTGGTGGGATCATGCTCATGAGTTCAACTCATTAGCAAATTATTTTAGTTAAAGATTCACTGAAAGTCGGCACTTGCTTCATGCGTTACATTATGTAGTGGATTGTGCACCCTTTTGAGCACTTTGGCAGAATGTTCACAGCTATGAATTGATTAAATTGGTTTTCAAATGGAATTAGCGCATTTTGAGTAATTTGATTCCGTTCTTGCATTTGTTCATTTTTTACGTCAGTTCTATTATTGTGTTGTTTTCGTTATCTCGTTTCTTGCAACTCCCAACTCCACCAGACCTGACTCGTTAGTTGCTATTTTGAGTAATTTGATTCCGTTCTTGCATTTGTTCATTTTTTACGTCAGTTCTATTATTGTGTTGTTTTCGTTATCTCGTTTCTTGCAACTCCCAACTCCACCAGACCTGACTCTTTAGTTGCGGATTTACTGAAGTTAACTGCAATTTACCGTATAACGACTGCTGAAAAAGAACTCAAGGCAAAGAAACGAAGGAAATTCCAAATATTTCCGTAATCGATTTTTTGCCGTACATATTTTGTACAAACCACATTTAACCGAAGATGAAATTACACGTTTCAGTTACATTTCATATTTGACGACTTTTGTTTGCCTAAATTGCACGTGCACATCGAGTGTTCGGTGGTTTGGTGCATATGGGAGAGATGAATTCACGACATACGGAACATTGTGCTATATACTATGCATAGCGTGTAGAGAGAACAAACAGGGCTGCATACACAGCTTAAAGGATAAAGTTTAGGACGGCATATATGAGATGAGATGAAGCAAATAAATGGAATTTGTTGTTCTGTTGGTAGTACTTTGTACAAGTTTGGTTAACGGGTGAAGTGCAGGTCATTTTCTGGAACCATGAACAATATATGCAGATTTGATTAAAAGTATAAGCATGCTGACTGCATGCAGTTTAATGTACATTTCCGGACTGCATATTTTACGTAGGTTTCCACGAATTGCATATTAATGCATTATTTATTTATGCATGACTCAATTTACCAAAGACGCGTGCATTTACCTTAACTCTGAAAAGTGTGCTACACATTATTATATTATTTGCAACATTTTTTTAAAAGTTATCGAGACCATAGAAAAAGATACCGGGCTTCCTTATCTCGTATCTCCAATTAAACTTGTACATAATGTGTGCAGTGATGAGTTTTAAGTTCCTTACACTGGCGTTAAATACATGGGGTTAAAATGTGTATTCATCTGTTTTGTTTGTAAATGATTGGTCCTTTGAATGTTACCTCAATTCCTAATTTATTTAATCTTTGTAAATATGTGTCCTCCGTCCATCCAATTCCTACTTTACAGATAGAAGGATGCATGGACTAATTTGGCGGTGGTGTGGTGTGACCTGATGATGTTATATAAATTGTTTGGTTTAACATGGCAAAGAGCATAATATGCACATAGATATGTATAGGTATGTGATGCCTGGTGACTTGAGCTGGTTATGGCAAAGAAATTAATGCATAGATTGATTTAGAATTATAATCTTGTCTGAAGGAAAGAAAATCCAAGCACAAGTAATCAGCTCATTCGACGCGTGGATATGTATGTCATCATATATGGTGGGATTATATACTTAAGGATTTGTAGTTATGTGATATTAACATGTTTGAGATCAGTCCACTTCATTTAATTTGCGTAAGTCTGATCTGTTTTCAGTGTCACAGTGTATGAAAAGTGCAGTGAGCCGTGAATATAATAAGCCGAATCTTATTTATTTTATGCATATTGCTGCTGAGCATGCATTACGGTATATTTGGGTAAGAATTTACCAAAATCATATTGCAGCACGTTTAGTAGAGTAACTCGTAGAATTCGTTTGTAGCAAAACTTATGGCGAACGCTGCAAATAAATAAATCCAAGACAAGGGCCAAGGTTGTCATTGGATAGATTTCTGGTGAAAATTGGATTTGCAACTTGTGATAAGAAGGTCTTTTGGTTGCAGAGTTGTTTGTCTGATTGGCGGATGTTTCAGGCCCATAATTCTGTATCGTATTTGCTTCATGATGCAGTTGGTAGGAAGCAATTCTGTGAATGTTATGATATGAATTCTGTTTTTGTTTGTGCAGAGATAGTCTGTTCAGGATTAACTGATCCCTAAAAATGTGGAGAGAAGGAAAGGTCGCAGGGTGAAAGCTATGTACAAAATCAGGGACTTTTGTAAGCGCTTCCTGCTTGTTGGGTATTCTACACGATTGAGCTCTTATTTATTTATGACTCCATTTCCGACAGCGATGAAATGAGGCAATAAAATAAAATGTGTTGTTTTTGGTTGAATTTTCATTTTTTTAGTTATTGCACTTTTAGTCTTGTTGAAGCAACTGTTTTTTTCAAGCTTTCATAATTGCTTGAGTAAATTTGTTTGATATTTTACTCCAGGTGAACTGAATATTTCAGTGCAATGTTGATAGAATTATTATTATTATCCGACACATTATGTCGCATCATATTTTGTTCATATGAGGTTCATACAGTTCAAGGTGAAACCTTGATTTAACTTATGTCCTGTTCTAGTCTGCCAGTACTTAGTTTCGCAACACCGCGTCCACCTTTGTTAGACTGCAATAGAAATACATTTCTTGGAAAGGGGAATTGAAATTGATGGCTTATATCAGAAAGTAGAGTTTCTTCCTCGACATAAAAGGAAAGACGTGTCGCCTTGGTGGACTGGAGAAGAAATAAGAATCCACTCTTACTCCTGGAGACCATATATAATGCACGCCTTTTTATTTTGGTAGTTGCAGACTTGCAGTGCAATTTTATGTCGAAAACTTAATCCAAGACAGCAGAATTGATGATTTTGTCATTGCCATTTCCTTTAAGGATACAAAAAAGTCACGTCTAACTAAACCCCAGATCGATATCGATAATTGCTTTTTAATTGTTTCTTACTACTCAGTCGCTCTAGAAGTACTTTAGTCTATGTGCATAGCAATCCAAAAATCGGATCGGGTATAGAATGCACAGAGTTGGTTCTGTGGATGTGGAATGATAGTAATTGAGAGCGATGGTGGCCTTGCAGCCTCCTATTCTCTTTTCTCCAGCCAAAATTACATACCCTACCCACGCCATTGTTAAGGCCAAATTTGAATCTTTTCCTACCGAACGAAAAGTAAAGTTTGATTGTATATAGGATATTATAGGATATAGGATAGAGTTGCCTTGCAATGCACTTCCATTTCATCTCTCCGCAAATAAATCGGATCGGGTATTTCGAGCTTGCTTCCAGATCCAGACCTGCTACTACTTTCTCGGTTGAATTGGATCCACCACATAATACCACAGTTATTTACTCTCTGTCAAAGGAAGCCCTCACTTAGTGGGTATTGGTTGAGGCACTTACCACCACATATTTGTATTTAGCTCTGTTAAATCATTAAACTTACAACATAACTAAAGAAAATTGTGAAAAATATTTATCTAGCACTTGTCAATTTGTGGGTAAATGTATTGGAAACTGCTGACGATAAAAGATTCAAATCTTTACTTTGAAAACTCGCCCATCTCTATCTCAATTCGGGTCGGCACATTCTGCCTGGATACAGAACTGGAAGCCGGGTAGCCATGAAGTTGGTGGATTCTTTATCTTTACACTGACTTGTTTGGTTGGAGGTTCCTTTCCATCCATATATGTATTTGATGTGCAGATGATGCGAGTATAGATCGATACCTGGTTTGGAAGTGTTGCCAATATTGGAATTGAAAATCAAAATGTGATTAACTTTCATTTAATTTTCGAGAGCTATTCAACCAAACATGGATTGTGCCAAACCGATTTGATAGGGTTGTGTGTAGTCTACTCTACTGAGATATGATAAATTCAGATAAGGTTCCGACCATGTCGGAAATTGTTTTTAAATTAAGTTAGTCACTAACTTACTTCTCACATGATATTATGCAGTAAAGCAAAGACATCTTTATTGGAACATTTCAAATGTCAAAAATTTCATTTTTATTTTACGAATAAAACTAAAATTATTAAGTATATTTAAATTGCATGTCTGATTTGTATGAACTGTTGACTACTTATTGGTTTTAGCCGTAGGAACTTCCTGGTTTCGGTTTAGAGACAACCCGGATTTAAAAACGACAACCACAGCCATCAAATGTCATGCTATAACATAAAACAAGGATGATTAATATTGGTTTACATAAACACATAATAAAATCCATTGTATTTTAATCGAAGGTTTTGCGTAGGAAAAAAGATTTTGTGCAAGTTTTCCTCGTTCGTATCATATTGCTTGTATTATTGACTTTGTTTTTGTAATATGAGCTTAACCATCTTGACTATAGTGAGCAGCAAAAATGCATATTTTTTATACGAGATATCTGTATGCAATTTGTGGCATGTTTTGCCGAAGTGATTGTTTCATTTCATTTATGACGTTAAATCTTTTATTACACCTGTTCTATGTCTTTGTATTTGGAAGCTATACTTTATGCAAGCGAAGTTTTTTGCTAGTCTGCAGATCTAAATTGCACAAGCAACTCCAAGCCGACGGTGCATTGAACATATTTTGGTCACACTTTTTTTGTCTTTGCTAGTTTTTTAAAATCAAGGTTATTGTTGCAAATAAATCGGCAAACAAATTATTCCTTTAGCGAAGCTTGTGCAAACCAGAGTGAAAAATTGGGAAAATCTGCCGGTGCTGGACATTCCAGTCCTGGTTCAAAATAAGTAATGGCAATAAATAAATGCATTATTTGAAAATGTAGGTTTTGGTAGAGTAGATGTAGGCGAGAGCTGTTTCTGTAGGTGCTTTATCTGTATATATTTACTTCGACAAGAACATTAAGGCCAAGCAACCAAATAGAAAGAAATGCGGAAAATGAACATAAGGAGTTCTGGAATAGGATTGGGTTCTTGCTGCAGTATAAGCTTGCCAGCATTAAAATGTGAAGCACTTTGCAAAGACAAGAATATTATCTTCCTTATATCATTATAATTGTTCACATCCATCCAGCCCTCACTAACAAGTTATTACTTATAATGTCGCGGTTTGCATGGAGTAAATGCAGAAAAGTAAAACCAGAAAATTGTCTACTTTGCTAACTTTGTCAGCTTATGAATACGTATAGCAAGTGGCAAATACATACATAGATACGTCAATAAATTGATGCAGTTAGTCATGATATGCAAATTGAAACTAAAATTCATTCCTTACTCCACTTATAAGATCCAGAATCAAGATGAGATGACATGTCTGGACAGACTTGCTCTCCAAGACTCGAGACCCGGTTTATTACATATTTGACACAGTTTCACTTCACATCTATCCCTGTTAAAAATGCTTTTAGCAAAGGAGTGAGTAAAATATAAAAACTGTATCTTATGGCACTGCACACGTTATTATACTCATCTTATCGTTTTCTTCTTCCCAGCTTACATACTTTTATGGAGTCATCAACTGTTCATAAAGCTACATTTTATATTAAAAAATGAATTTATGCTCTTCTCATGTTATCATAATTTTATCCCCAAAAAGACTCACACAAGACTAGGAAAATGAAATGAACGCTCCCCACCACTTTACTTTACAATGCATGGCATGAATTGTGTAGGAGCAAAACTGAGCTAGGCAAGGTTGCAGCACTTTTTATCATCCCAATTCCCAACTTTAACAGAGAATACTCAAAATTTTTTAGTTTCTATAGCTTGGGCCACCCTTAACTTGGACACTTTGTTAAACGCGTCCGTACACTCTGGCTCGGGCTATATGATGCTGCACTGGAGGTTTTATCATCCCAATTCCCAACTTTAATAGAGAACCATTACCAACATTGCAGTTCTGTATTGTACTCCATGTAACAAACCAAACCATCTCTTTCTCGCTATCTCCCTGGCTTTCCTCGCTATGTAACTATGTACATTTGTTATATACAGCATGAAGGGTTGGCAAGTTAAAGTGGATTCGTCCAACACTGCTTGGCTCTGCTCTGTTCTGTAACAGAACTTGTGTTGCTAGATGAAAAGTTGCTTGGGTAAAGTAAGTTCTTCCTCATTCTCTTACTGGCAGTAGAGCAGAAGCAGGAGGCGAGTGAGGAACAGAGCAGTTTCATCAGCTAGCTTAAAAAAGTCACTTACTCTTATTACCACTTTCGAGCCCGACTTCAACCTTACTTTCTTTACATCTTATTACACAACATAACTCACTCAGTTCTCTGTGGTATTCATTACTCGTCTCGTCTCACGGAGTAACGTTACACCACACTGCATCATTTCTACGGGATATAGAAGACTTATTAATTTATTTAAAAAAATATAAAAATATTATATTACATTGTACCTTACATAAGAAACTATCTTGGAAAAAATTCTGCTAAAAAGTCAACGTATGCAAAAGTTTTGTTTGCGGTACATGTGCCTAAAAGATCATTAATTTAAAAAGTTACGATTCAAGAGAACTTTTGTAGCTTGCTTCTTTCCACTGTTGGTCGTTTAGTAATCAATTTTCCGTTCATCATCAAAAAGAAAGTTTAAGAGACTAACTTCCAGTGACTGAGTAATCACTTTTGGTGTCTGAGTGAAAATATGGTAATCCCCACACCCCACTTTGAAGAGGAAGCGATTGCAGTAAGCTCCAGTGCGAGTGTTGGTGGTAGTTCTCCGTCCGAGATGTCGATGCCTATGTCGGTGGGTGTAACTGCCGCCATACCCATCCCCACCACGCCAATGTCAATGCCAAACCCAAATTGTACCAAGCTTTCAAGTTCTGCCCCAGGTGATAAATTGGTGGGATTTGATCTTCTTCACTCTTCCGGCAGGGGTATTGTACTTGCTGCCTCCATCTCCAATTCTCCAGGGATCTCATCATTTGAAACCGGTCTTCAACAGTTGCAGCGGTCTCGGAAACTTTCACCAGCTTCCATCCTGACTAGCCCCACCAACACTGACAAGACTACGGAAAGTACTACTGGACTTGGTAACCGAGGCGTTGTTGTGACTTCTTCACTGACTTCCAACACTACCAGTACCACCACTACTTCTACTACTACGCCAACAATTATGGATCTCGGAGAAAGTGACATAAGTTATGGAGCGGAGTAGTAGTTGGGGTCGGCGTAAATATACTGACTCCGACTTACCTCCACACTTATTGTATTCGGATCGGAATGTCATTGCAATTTTGAATCGCTGCGACCCAGAGCGAGGGCGCCGATGTTACAGTTGTGGTTACGACAATACGGATAAATGGCTCTCAAATAACCAGACTAACGGATATGAACAAGCCAATTATGGATATTTTGGACAAAGAAATTCCATCAGTGATGATGAACCTTATTCATGGACATTTCAGCATGGCTTGGCTCAGCAAGGAGCAGGTGGAAGTAGTGGTGGAGGCTATTTTTACGGCGAACTAGCCCCACAACCTCAGCAGCAACCACCCCCACCCAGTTGGAATTATAATTATTTCGATGGTGATGATTCTGGATACTACAACAATCATCAATACCAAAACCAACAACAACAAGCGATTCAAATGAATATGAGTGAAAGTGGGGAAGGAAGGCGAAGATTTTATAGCGATGGAGGCAGTGGGAGTAACACCAACAGCGATCTGGACTTGGCCAATGCTATGGACGATGAAGAGGTTTTCACTTTTTGATGTAAGTTGAGAATTTTCAGGATATCAGTTACTTTGAGTTTGGTTTGTGTTTATGCATGGAAAATTTCATGGAGTATGAGTTTTAGATAGTTGGAGAGAAAGGAAAGTAAATTCAGAAACACGGAAAATTATCATTAGCGTTTGACTTTGACTTGCTCGTTATTTGTATCACACGGTTGCTCAGTATTAGTCTCATGCAAGGTACTGTTCAACAAAGTCGGTGGACCAGGTATAAATTTGATTGATGAGGTCGCATAAGAACATTATGATGATCCATCATGTTCCTACCCATTTTGTCCTGGGCTCGGCTTCATCATTTGATTGCAACGAACCAACACGAGGGTTGACAGCTTTTGTGTGCTTTATTTTATGCTTCAGAATTGATGGGAGAGAATTTACTTTGGTATTCATTTCCGAGTTGAGGCCTATGGCATCCAACCCAGTAGATATTTTTTTATGTAGGATTTAATCCACTGGCTTCGACTAGATTGCCGGCCGGCATGTCATGCTATAAAAACCATAATTAATATATCACTCAGACTCAGTGGCTTAGAAAGAAATTGTTCAATGCAAGTTCTTTTTTTTATAAATATTTTTGTGAATTCGTTCGGTCACCACCGTTTTCCTTTTTGCTGTTTATTGATCTGTTCTCCCGAGTTGCAGAAAATACCTCCAACTCCTACCCAGATTTATTCGGGTTGAAGGTAGTTGGTAGGCATTTATATCGCAGGGTCACCTTTATGCTTCCTTTTAATTTTCTGCTGGTTGTTGAGCAAGGAATAATTTATAGATTTCATGAAACTTTGCAATCCTACAATGTTATTATGAAATTCTAACTGTATCGCTTTGTTAAGAAGGTTGATCGTCGCACATTTTCTGCAGAATTCGGTATTTTCTAAGGAATTACTGGTTATATCATTCTGTGGGCTGTAGTCAATAAAAGATGACTGTTATATAATCTCACTTTTTTGTCGTAAAGGTGTTGACATTTTTGATCAGGTGTCTACCTGCATGGTTGGATTATGTTATTCAATCTATTTTCTTAGAACAAGTTGTGTATTCAGACGGAAATTTTTATAGATCTACTTCTTTGTAAGATGGGGATAACACTGCGAACTACACAAAGTATAATCATGTTCCTGATACGAGTTGAGATTATTCCTACTAGACATTTAGGTATGTTGATATTATCAGTTTGTTGCCATTCCTTTTAAATTTAAATTCAGGCAAGAGTAGCAGAAAAAGAAGTAAAATGAGAATCGATTACAGATTGGAATCTTTTCTTTTTTCAACTTCACAATAAAGTATTGTTCTGTTTTGCTGACTGAGGAAAATTTCATCAAGCTCACCTCACTTGGTTATTCTTACTTCTTGTCAACGGTTTGTGCAATTTTCCAAAGACGTTGAAGGAAGTCTTTATAGAATATTTCTGTAGTCAACTACCACGTTCCATTTCGCCAGGCAGTTGGTTTTGGTTTGGTTTATGTTATTTTACTAGCTCTAGCTTGATACATTTTTGTTATTTTGTATTCATTCCTTATCTGAAAATGTGTCAGACAGGACCTCTAGACCTCGCATGTTTTTTTCGAAATATCAGCATTATTTTGCGTCAAGAATTCAGTGTAGCAAATGTCGAGCATATTAGCAGCCTGCCTTTTGTTACATAGTATAGGAAGAAATCCTGAAAACTTTATAGTCTTCAAGTGCGTGTGTGGGTGCTTTTCTCATTGTTTTTCTGCATTCGTTGTGCTTAGGCAGTGCTCTGATTTAACAAGAACAGCAAAAAAGGAAGGCTGTAAAATCAGCATTTTCTAACATATTGTGGATGCAGTGTGTAGGATAGAGGATCTGTAAAAGACCATTTTTGTGAGATGGTTTTGCTTCGATTCGCTTCTATTATTCTGCCCGGTTCAAGTGTGGACTGCTTCCTTCCAACTCTGAATGCAAAATGCAAAGAATATGGCATAGTAATTTAACATTATATACACCATTCTATTCCTCGTTTTTTCTAGAAGACTTCACTGCATTGCCACCAGCATTTTATTTGTCAACGTAGCTCATTATTTTGCAGAGATCAAATTGAAACGGAAAACTTTGCCTCGTTTAAAATATAAAGGATTGCGATTGCGTTACTTTTCCTTTTTTAAAAGATGAAGGAAAGTCAATTGTTCTACTAAAACTTTTGAAGAGAATTCATTCTAAACGAAAACTGAGGGTATGTCAGGTCATATAAACACTTTTGTTACAAGGAAGTAGGGTTATAGCCTTAAGAAATAAATTTGAATTTTGGAGAAGGCAAGTGACAAATGAAAATACGTAAGCCGTTGTATAACATAACTCTCTTTAGAAAGGGGTGAATTACTTTTGATGTCTGATATTATTATAACTCATAATACTCTGTTGAGTTGGCTGAATTCTCGAAACTTTGACCCAAACAAACCCAATTGTATTATTTCCACGACTTGGATCCAACCACAGGTAAAAGGTCATTAAATCATGGTTTGAATTAGGAATTGAGTTGAGTTTGAGTACAATGTATTTTCTCTTTTCATTATTAATGGACGTCAGTTTGCTCTATATACTTTGAATAGAGCTTCAACTTTTCCATGAGCTTTGTGTAAGAATACTAGGAATACTGATTACATTAAATCTTGCTACATAACTGTTTAACACAGCTGGATACTAGACTTTATGAGGTAGAAGGACGCATTAGGAGTAGATGTTTGTTGGATGGGTGGTTGATATTGATGATGGGGAAAGCAAGCCCAACTTTCACTCACACACTCAGAGTGAACTAAACTCACTCATCGTAAGGGAAAACTGCTCTCGAACATGAAAGGACATTTATAATCCGGGGTTGGGTGAAAGTCTGCCTGGCAACTAACCGGACTATATGTAGCCTTGCCTCCTCACCACCATTTCGATTGCTACTACCTCGGCGATTTCCATTTCATGAGATGGGTGAAAACTGCTAGTTCACATGACACTGTATTCATCCGTGTGATAAAGTATTTGGTCCAACTTCTATATACATTTTTGATTGAAATGAACTAGGTGAAACTAATGGAATGTAAGCTACATCGATTCTGATGCCAATTAACTGTTCATATGGCTTGTATAAAAAATGTCAATTTTCGTTCTGTTACACAAAGGTGTATATTAGGTGTTTTTATCGTGTCCTTCAAAGGTTTTTACCCTTTGGCACACGACTTTCTTTGGAACCCTTTCACTCTCGTTAGAACCCCGAATTTACATCCTACAAAAATAAAATAAGGTGCGGCTCAAAATGTTTTCCCCAATCAATATTCTTCTCTTAATTGCTTCGAGGAAATGGAAAAGTTTTACTTATTTATACAAGTCGTATGTAAAGAAATGTAATGAAATATTAAAAGCAGGGGTCTTGTTTTTCTCTACGACTTTTGTGGAATTTTCCGGGAATCCTGCTCTCAGAGATTGGTATATTTGTAGCTCGGTGAAAACATCTTCATTCTTAATTGGACTTTCTACTTCTCATTTGTATTCTTGTCAAGTTTATGTTGTTTAGACGAACTCAAGAGAGACAATCGTGGGCCATTTCAGTTTTCTGGTGAAATATTTTTAAAGTTCAGTTCTTTAGACCATTTCTCAGTATAACCTACTTCGTAAGGTGTTTAATGATTTCAGTTTTGCTCTCAAGGAGAAAGGTTGGCGCGTGTGTCCGCGAGGTTGAATTTTTGCACCTAACGGATTTAAACATAAAGTGGGCAGTAACTTGAGCTTCTTCCATTGTAGTGATTTTAAATGTTTAATAATATTAACTACATTTATTTGGGTAGATGATTTCATTATTGATTGGACAATGTTGAGATTAATACTTGTTTATGAACCACTGACTCACCTGGACATGAATTAATCTTTATGTTTGCCTACATTCTTTACTGGGCATTGAACTGTGAAGTTAAAAGTGAGCAAACAAATATATCACTATCAATAATTGATTTAATCCTAATCTGTCTTTGACTTTACTCGTCTAGTTACTGTTGATCGAGTTCAGCAGTTACAACAACAGTATAGGACTGCCTACCACATAAAAATATTTAATATATACTTAAAATGTGACTAACTTCATCTCAGTGATTGCAGTCTGATTGTCCAAATTCCTGCATTTTCGTTCTAAACATATGCAAAGCTGCAATGTGTTTATTTCTTTTCAAAACTTTTATAAACTTTCTTCTTTTTATTTCTGATTCGAAATTATTCAATTTGTACATGGAATTGTCTCGATCATTTAAATCAATTTCGATGTCGTAATCAGTCTGTATAAATGTCCACACATTCATAGAGCTTCGGCTTGTCTGGTGACGCATTTTATTACATATTCTATCCAAATTCGAGCAAGTTTTCCATTACCAGCTTTTGTCAAATAATTCCGGCGACTGGACG
>JAAXNX010001747.1:0-16321 GCA_036491905.1 Folsomia manolachei | reverse complement strand
CAATATTTGACCGTACCAATCTTGACAGCATCTTTTAAACTTATTGCGAGGAAATGTATCCCAAACGTAGGCCCACTGTCAAATTGACGGTGTCAATATAAATTATCAGCCAAAACAACAAATCCACACGAACCCAACTTTCTTGCAAAGTTGCAAAAAAAGCCATAAAAAAATTTGCATCGCGATATTTCCTCCGTTTAGTTGCCACCACAAAAAATGGGATTGCAACCAAGTTGCAGTGCATGGACATCTGCCACTAGTTCAACTAATAGGAACATGTTCCATCCAAGTCGAACTAGTCCAAGTCTCACATTTCCTCTGGCAATGAAACAATTCCTTTATAAATGTCTTTTGAATTGACATGCAACAATTTTTTGTACATTTGCCTTCAAACTGCGAAACTAATTGAAAATGACCACCTACTCCTACTGCAATAACACAGGAAGTAGGGGAGGTACGTGACGTGAGGTATCAGACATAAGTGTCAACTAACTAGAGCCAGCCAGAGTTTTGTAGGTAGTTAATATTTTTATTAAATGATGGCCAACCATTAGAACGGAGATCATGCAATGCATTTATACTGGGAAATGACTACAAGGTATTTCCTTTAGAAGTCTATTATTACTTAATCTATTTGTGTGACTTTGTTGTCTGCATAACAAACTAGTTCTGGCCTTTTAATTTTAGCTGGATTCATGCAATTGTGTGGATTAAGAGAGAATTAAATTGATCTAATTCCCTTTGTGTCCATACTGCATGGACTTGCCTCATATTTCCAGGCTGATCCATATTAGATGAATTCGTTATAAGTTGCACTGAACAAAACAACCTTTCCTACATTTATTACCAGTGCCACCCCAACCCGTGGGTCCCCTGCCAGTTATATAATAATAATTAGTTGATCACTTTCTGCCCATTTTTTATATGTAGCCAGTTATGTTCCCACTTTATTGGGGTTGTGGCCGTGCTGTCATCTCCAAGTCCATTCCTGCCAGTTATATAATAATAATTAGTTGATCACTTTCTGCCCATTTTTTATATGTAGCCAGTTATGTTCCCACTTTATTGGGGTTGTGGCCGTGCTGTCATCTCCAAGTCCAATCATTATTTGTAAGAAATCCTCAACAACTTAGTCCAAGACATATTACTGCTCCACCACATCCCCAGTAATAGGGTATAGAAAAAGAAGACAGGTAAATAAATGAGTATCTCATCTGCTCCCAGTCTTTTCTTTGACTCCCAGTTAAGGTTAAGTGAGCTACCTCCAAACAAGTCTCACCTCATATATGAACCACAACCCAAAGAAAATCTAATATATTGAGAAACCAGTTTGTTGAAAGGACATTCTTACGCGGAATTTATTGCTTTTCGATTAACCACGCCAAATGACCAGAGCTACCTGAATTGAGCCCGTCTGCTCTCTAACTCCCATTTCAACGAGTCCCGTCCACTTACACTTCAACCCAGGTTTTTCCTTTACTGTACACGAAACCAAGGTAATGTCATAAATTTGAAGAAACTGATATCAAACTGGCTCTAGGGCTCTATTTGGGTGGCTTCCCGTTTTACTGCAACATAACAAAATCAGAGTTTTAAAGGAATTCAGGTGGAGTGAGAGGTTAAAATAATTGGATTTTGTGGAGGCTTTATTTCCCCTGTTGATCAGCCATAAGATGCTTATCCAGAGTTTGGTGAAGAGTCTTAAAGGACCACCCCCACTGACTTCTCCTCCATACATACATTGTAGCATATGTAACACAAATACTCAATCAATACATATTTATTGAATCCCAATAATTGGCACATAATGCGCCGCACATTGAACGGAATCACAAACCGTTAAGTTAACAAGTCAAATTAACTCCTTTAATTGCTTCAAGGTCAGTGTCACCAGGATCATTAAATTTTAGAGGTTTGACCCAACTCCTCCTGCATCCTAATCGGTCATCCCATCAAATTATTTATACAACGCGCAAATTTATTTACTACCCAGCATTTATTGACTAGTTAAAATTGCAAAAACTTACCCCTCACACTCACACCTTTGCCGATAAATTTATTACTCTAAATCAGATCTCCATCTGCAATTAGCCCCTAATTAATTTAGTCTTTCGCAACCATAGCTCGCATTATAATTGAGGCGTGTCTCTCCCACTTGCATGCATACATGAATCCACAATCCACCAAGGATTTTGTCTCCTTTACGATAAGAAATCCTCACCAGGATTCCAATCCAATAAAGAAGTTGTCACGTCAATCCCCAAAACACCATCGAACAAAGTTGGTGACTGCCGTACTTTAATTTGCATCACCACTCTAAAGACATTTGATTGATTTGTCTGTCCAATATCAACAAACAAGTATTTCTCAAAGGTGAACGAGTGATTCTTTAACCAAACCCTCAGTGAAATGATGCATTGCTTAATTGCAAAATGATGTTGATCTAATTGCCCTGTTACAGAAGAGGCAGCTAAGTGCTTGAGCAACATGTACTTGGAGTTGCTACCGTATTACTCGTCTCCTTTTATTTTATTTTATTTCATTTTATCGCCCTTTTCTCGTTACTCCACTTTTTCCAGGTTACTATCTCCTCTAGTAAGTAGACTACTTGTAAACAGATAGTTGCCAGATAACCAGGTAGCTGGTGAGGTATTCAACTGCATTTATTTTATACTCACCACTTAACTCGGATAATAAAACTGTCTTTGTCTCAACTTCTCAGCAGTTGTCTTTGTTTGTACGTGTAAAATAAGCATTCTTTTTTTACATGGGTTTTCTCTTTTCATCTTGGAGAAGCCCTGGTTTCCTTCCTTTGGCTGGAATTAATGAAGCGGTGTTTTTTAGGGGACTTTTTAATGTATCTAAAAAAGTAAAAGTGCTTCAATAGCTGGAAACGATATAGACACCAGTACTCTTGAAAAAAGGTCACATATGCCTATAGCTAAGGTTTGAGGGAAGGAAAACTGAGTGAAAATTTTATGGGGGGACAGATTGAGCCATAAAATGGTGGCGGAGATAGTCAACTCAATTGAAAAGACGCGTTAGTTGGCAGGTCAGAGCAGACAAAACGAGCGGTGTTCATTTTTAACAAGAGAGTCAGTCCTTATTGTGGCGAAGGGTGGTGGGAGCAAAGAAATATCATGATTTGGAACGAGAACTCTAAACGATTTCCGATGATGAGCATTTCCACAAAGTGCTTGTAAAGTGGAGACTGGAAGAGAACCCTATAAATTGGATATCAGCTCTGTGACAAGTCGGAAATTGGACTTTTTCCCCGGGTTTCTCCCGGAAATGAGACCCAAACGGGTTTTTAAGCAATCCTTATCATCACCACCCCGCTCCCTGCTGCTCCTACTTTCTCTCCTAGCCAAAGGACAGACTTACTGGCTAATATATGCCTAGGACCACTACATACCTGCCTCCGTGACACTTGGGCGACAAAACTTTCCCATTGATGAGCACATAATGAGTTAATAACAATACTCTTCAGCTTCAACTACCTCTCCAACTCGGAACCTGGGCGACAACTAATAATATAATGGTTAGACAGGACACACCTCTTCCTTCATTTTCCTATTTTAAGGCATTACTACCTCCTTCACTTGTATCCCTGCGTTCTACACTCTTATCTCTACAAGTTGTGTATCTGTGCCCGTCTCAAATTAGCACCAACCTTTTTTTATCATCCATTTGATTTCGTTGTAAGCGAATTTGTTCACCGTAAAATATGTGGAGTCATTCCTTCCAAATTGAGAAACGTGTTTAAAACCAATACTCTCGGAGTTGTCAAGTCACCAAATATTGGATGCAGCTGTTGCATAGACATTGGTCTGCTTAATTCTGGTAATGAAATCATTGTCGTATCCACACTACGTCGACCCTCACTCACTCCGAATGAGATGCTTAGTTAGGTTGGACATCAATATTTAGAATGGAATCCTGCATAAAAATCCACTTTGGTGGGCTGAGCAAGTAAATCCTCCGATAAATTTCATTAGGAAGAGCTAAATGATAGTATACAAGACCCCCAGGACGCGGAGGGGGTCCTATTATTGCCCAATCAGTCCTCCCCCCCGCTGAACTCCAGCTAAAACTAAATCCTCCCATGTGCCTGTGGCCCTCACATTTTTATTTCGTCGGCTCCTCATATATAACCATCATCCATCATAGACAGACCACGGGAATCAGACACAATTTTCGTCTCACCACAGCTTTGTAGCAAATATTGCCATCCTTTTGTCATTGTATTGGTTCAGTCACACTTTGCCAAATGTATAAGGAGTATCAAAATCATCATAATTTTATGATAAATCCACAGTAAAAACAAATAGAGCTGATTTATCATAACTAAATTATTGCATTTGCTCCCTTATCAGAAAGTGAATCAGTTAGGGTTGATGCAAAGCTTGTCCCTTTTATTCCGAGTATGAATTGAATGACAAGGCAGTAGGGCGATGTAATGTCTGTCAGTTCAACTGACTCAGTTGAACAGATTTCCGTTGCTTCCTGTTAATCAAATTTTTGATTCCTGCTCCGATATCGTTCCGAGATTCGGAGTTAATCATCTCTTTTCTCGGTGTAATGGTCGGATTTGTATAAGAGCAAAATACTCTGTCATCATTTACGGATTTGTTCCTACAAACTTTGTTCCCTATTAGAGAAACAAATGAAGGCAAGGATTATGCAAAGTAGCAAATTAGGCCTTAAAATGTATTCATTTAAGAAAATTGTGGTTCAATTAAATCACACAATTTTACGCTGATTATTCACACCCTCCACCAATTTTGCATGGAGAAACCACAAAAGTTGTTTGTTCCAAGTAACTAGAATCCCGTCATTTCTCCTGATAAGCCTTCCTTCCCCAATTAACCCCGGTGGTCATCCTACATCTCATCTTACGTAGAACAGTAGCTACCTTCTCGACGACCTTACACCGTAAGACGCGACTCTTCCTCTGTTCTAGACCCCAGATAAAAACCAGACCAGAAGCTGTATCTATTTCTCCGGTAATAAAATTGAGAGCAACAAGTTCAATCAGAAATCTCATCATATTTTGACTTGTTTGAGTGCCTTCTCCTTTACTCTCCTACTTATTAGATACAAATCGACCATGTTCCTACTCTACGGAGATTACATCAACTTAACTTACCAAATTTGGTTAATTCGTAAATGAGACGGAATGAAAATGATAAAGAGAGAGCGAGACTCGCATAATTGATTCGGTGAGAAAATACAACGCTCTCCCAATTCAATACTTAATTGGAATGCACAGGAGTATTGGAACGGGATTGATAACGTGGAAAATAATAATGAGACCCAACTTGGCNTATTGGAACGGGATTGATAACGTGGAAAATAATAATGAGACCCAACTTGGCTGACTACTTGACTCATTTTTAGAGATGGTGTCCAAAAGGTGCGAAAAGGGTTACGTTAGCTGATCCATTGTCCCTTATAGGACTAGACTAACCAACTAGTTGCCTAGTTTACCTAAGTCTTGAGTGCTTCCAAAACGTTATCCCCATAAAGAAGCGATGCCTACATACCAGAGTAATTGGGAAGGTAGGGAGGGGAAAGTCAAAGTGACCGCAGGCCATAAAAAGTGCCGTAATCTTTCCCCTCCATCCTCATAGTGGGCAGGTGTTAAGACCCAATTAGTAGTGAAATATTGCTTGCCATGAATCCACGACAATATCCAAAAATGCTACCGGTTTTCATCTCCTGTTTTAAACGACAAATTCAGCCTGAGAAAAAAGACATTTGCCAGACCTCCAGGAATCAGGGGGCAGAGTTGAATTCAAATTACTCAATTAAATGTCTTACGTGTGGCCTGAAGCCATGTCCTTGCCTGACTCTGCAGTCAAATGAACATCATTTGTTATCAAAGTAGTTCTTCAGCTGAGATAAGATCCATCTCGTTATCCTACATGACCAGCCACCAAACCAATCCTTTATCTTGTGCATACATTACTAACCAACCAACCTCTCAAATCCACTATAGGATGAGCTCCACGATAACGGGTGATGATGGGAATCTATTATAACGAAGTGGATTTGTTTCTCGTCAACAATTCCTTTTATTTTGTTCACCTCTCCTACTCTCTCCAGTCCTAAGGTAAGGAGTTGACTCCACTTTTTTTTACCTCTCATATAAATTACTCCACTAATAAGAATGGAAGCCGTCAATTTTTTAGAGTCACTCATCTCCTCAGCAGGAGAAATAATGAAAACTGATCAAACTCAATTAATCTTATTTTCTAGGACTTCATTCTCTTCTTCCCATGTAAGGATACGACGTAGCAGTCAATTTTTTAGAGTCACTCATCTCCTCAGCAGGAGAAATAATGAAAACTGATCAAACTCAATTAATCTTATTTTCTAGGACTTCATTCTCTTCTTCCCATGTAAGGATACGACGCTAATTCCAATGTTATGACAAAAGAATGACACTGAGTTCTGGCATCGTATTGATTTACCAGTTTTAGACTCCTCGCCCACCGACCAAGGTCTGCCTGGGGATGGAGTCATCCCAAAATTTGCATCCCTCCCCATGTGGGGGTGTGTGGTAGAGGTCAATTCAACCCAGAACGTTGACAGGCCCACCTCACAGAGCTCAGCAGGAGCCCCGTAATCAGAGGGAGAAGGATGAAAAATTGAACCAGGAAAGAAGTCGTGATCTCCCAAGAATTATTGTCGGCCGACTCAACCCCGGCATGAGCTCTCTCTCTTTACCTTAATAATGTTATCTTGTGGGCAACTCAATGAAATTGGGCGACTGAGTCTGTCATCCAGAAGAAAACTTACCGAAATTCAGCCTCCTCTTCTACCCCAGGGAGGAATGATCATCGACTAAATTGAGATTCGCTCTTTACAGTCTGCCTGCCAGCCTCACTTACTTATCTTCATGTCTGCTTCAGTGAGTATTCTATGGCGACAAAAGACCTCCAATTTATTGATTCATATCATTTAATTTTTCCTGGGTCGCTAGCTCTCACACCCGTCCGTCCAACACGGGCCGTTGTCCTGGGTCGTTACTGCAATAATGTTATTTAGCCCGGCATTTTTCCTAGGAGTCATTCTATAATATCAAGCATTAACACACCACTCCCCAGAGTCTGCTTGAGTGTCATTTTTCGAATCTATTTGATGAATATCATCATCATCATCAGTTTCATGAACACAACTTCCCTGAATGGGGCTGAATAGGATTCATTCTTCCTTCCTTGATTATGAGGATACTTACTTTAGTCATGATTTGATTGTACATGAAAACCTGCTCATTACCCAACTGTCTTAAGTCTTGAAGTGGAGGTGGTCATCATATATGATTCATTTCATTCACTCCGTAATATAAAAGCAATCAATTCCGCTAATATGCTAATAGGTCAGCGCTAATGCTCTTACAACCTTTCCCATGCGCCACTTGACAAGTTATCTTTATCCGTGATGAATTGCACCAAGATTTCTATTAAGTTATGTTGGATCATGGCACAGAATTTAATTGCTCATTTCCATATCGTCTCCACCTTTTGCCCTTTAAGACCAAGAGATAATCTCAGAGATTCGTGTGGAACAAATTTTTATGATATTTCTCAAATAGTTGGAGTCTCCACTCACTACAATTAACCCCAGAGCAATTAGGGCTCTCACGGAATCATTCCCATCATTGCCTTGATGGTGGTCAGTTGGGAAAAATGTGAGAGGTTCAAACTGGTTTGGAGTCGGAATGAAATTATGACATTAAGATAATGGATATCAACAATTCAGAATGAACGAGAAATCTTGGGGGGTGGATCACATCAACACTAAAACATTTCTGGGTTTATGTATGAATCTCTTGATTTTCTATCCATATAAATATATCACTTTACCAAATCTCCTCCTAATTTCATATTAATATCTTAAAACTAATTCCAGATTACAAACAACTTTCCAAGGATCAAAATTTGATCATCAAATCCTGATTCAGGCAACTTGTCGGCATTTTAAATTCCAAAAAGTCAGTCTTTCCCGTGAATCCATTGCTATTCACCACATCTCTCCTGCCGTCGGGAAGATATGATTTTAAGGATAATCCTTTTGTAATTCTATTTCACGGGGACAAATCCAATTCTCATTACACAGTCTTGCTTGAGTTTTGCTCCGTGACACACGCCAGATTAGTTGGTGTCCTGTTTTAAAAAGTTGGGAAAGGTTGCAACTGACATTTGAGGCTGTTAAACAGAGCCAACAACTTGGCAACACATTTTTCTCTTTATCTTCATCTCTCTGGGTCCCGGACAGTTTTTCTTTTCTTTCATTCAGTTGTCAGCACTTTTTCTCCATTCTATTTTCCAGTCATCCATCAAAATTCTGAGCTTCACGAACTGTTTTTTTTACAAAGAAACTTACACGGCAGATATTTTTAACCTTGTAATGTAATAGTGGGACCGTGCAGTTTCAACACTTCAAAAACGAATGCATTTTTGCAAAGTTTTTGAGATCCGGTACAATATTTGCACATTTCGCAATGTACAATAAATTGCAACTAAATTCATGACGAGTAATGATTGAATTTGTTTATGTCATATGCTAACTGCATCCCAACTCAGCTGCAGGAATGCTTTGTATTCTTTGTGACAATGGCAATAAAATCCAACAATCTCATTTGTTTCAATCTGCATACTCGCATTGAATGGCATCCCAGTAAAATTCAATAACAATTTATCTACAGGCGTCACGTTGTCTCGATTAATCCTATACCAATCCAAGTTCCCTGCATCCCTTACTTGTATAAATTTTGTTTCAATCTGCATACACGCATTGAATGGCATCCCAGTAAAATTCAATAACAATTTATCTACAGGCGTCACGTTGTCTCGATTAATCCTATACCAATCCAAGTTCCCTGCATCCCTTACTTGTATAAATAAATCTAAATTATAACCGAGAAATGAATATTTAGTCAAGTCCCATCTCCTCTGAAAAAACTTGTTTAATAAACGGAGACGTGTGTATAATCTCGTGGAAATGATAATGAATTAAACCTCCTTCAAAAAGTCAGAACCAACTTTTGCAGAGTATAATCAGGAAAATTTACGACAACTACATTTACCAAGTGCTCTCTCGACTAACCTATGTTTCAACTAATAAGGCAAGTCGAGGGATGGATTCTCATTTTATTATAATTAGCATATAAAAAGGTATAAACTCCATCTTCCACTGAGAATGTGACTTGACCAAGAATTAATTATAGAGAAATAAAATCTCTCAAATTGTAAATTTTACTATTTTACATACAACTTGACAACTGTGACGCTAATTTCATTTAATACACGTAATAAAAATGAAGGCACTCACACGGATATTTGATGACTCTCCTAAATCTTGACTCAAAGTTGATTAAAAGTGAATTGTGATTCAGTCAACAATGAACGATTTAATGAATGAGAATCACAAAACAATTTCGCAATATTTAAGAAAGCTTATTTGTTTGGGTTAATTTACATTTTAAGGCATCTAATTATTTTTTTATTCCCTAATTTCCATACCATCTCATTACATAAACAGTTCAACTATTTGTTTGTTTGAAATGTAGTTGACTGCTTACTAATGCCAGTAAGTTACAACTTATTTGTTTTCCCAACTCAAAACAACTGCCAACTTTCCGGGTATTGAGTGAAATTACGGATACTTAAGCCAATTAAGCACATTTTTCAGTCTAACTCCATCCCAGTTAATTTGGCAACTAGCTAGCTATAACTTGCCCATTGGTTTGTAAGGACAACTCAGAATTTGTTTCGAACTAATGGTGCAATGTCAGGACTTGAGTCTCAAGAGAGTCTCAAAAGAGACCCCAGTTGTTGAGGAATGACTTCGAGGTCACAGGGCAAACACAGTGTGTTTAACACACATGTGTCTAGAAGGGGGATAAAAAAGGATATCGTCACATATGCCAAAGAATAACTTGGCCATTTTGTGACCCTTTGAAAAACAACTCTTTCGCAGGTGCACGATTTGGTGTGACTAATGAGGAAAGGACCAATACCAACCTAAATGAACCTTAGCAATTTCCCTTGGATTATTAGTTATCCACCACTACCAAACAGCCACCACTTAGTGCTCTGCATTCCTCAGTCATCTTAAGACCAAAACTAAGACAATTGTCAAAATTCAAGCTTTCTTTTCTCCTTCCGTTTCCAAAGACTGACTGTGGATGAATCCAACCATAAATGCAGTAACTTACTCAGAATGTGAGCTAATGACTCTTCTTCTTCCCGTAACCAAAATATTTTACTTGGCCGTCTCCATTTTCAGGAAACCATTTGACAAGAAAGCAATTAGAGCCTTTTTTTCAAGCCCGTAGATGGGACAAAGTGTCACGCCATTGGGAAAACATTGTCGTCTGAAATGTGATCAGCTTCATGCAGAAACTCATTAGCGACTTCTTTGACGTCAATTAGTTTTCGCTATATTAACTTAAATGCCGTCTTCGTCCAAGGGAACAAAGTCATTTCTCAATCTTGAACAACGCAATAAAATGCTCACTCTCGACTCACTCCATCACATCTCTAATTATCACTCTGACTCTGGTAGTAAGTAAAGTTTCGTAATTTTGTAACATCACCTACGTCAGGCAGGGTTGGTGTTGCTCAGGCATGTCGTTTTTAAAACAAACAGTCCTCCGACTCATTAGCAAACTATTACGGAGGATAACTTTACTTGCTCTCATTTAAAGGAACAAACAATAACTTATTACAAATCCAAATATATTTTATGACAATCAACCTTATTCCAAATGAAGCATTATTAAATATTTGCTTAGACACACGCGTCCTTAAGTAAACTCTGGGAATGAGATTCATGATAATAAAAAGAGGGCTGGATTCAATCCCATTATCTCAGAAAAAGCGTGATGATCCATGGTGCCCACACTTTTAAACCTTGACGGCGTTGTAATAAAAATGTATCCTTTTTAAACGTTTAAAAATCCGTGCATAGGGTCAAAAAAGTAAAATATTTTATTATCCCATTTATGAGAGGGTCGGCAGCCGTGATTTATTAAGCTAACCCAAGAACAAACCGATTTTCAAATTGCTTGTTTCTCTTCCTTGTTTGTTTTTGGCAGTCAACTCGTATTTAGGAAACTCTTCATTCTTCCATCCATTGTTTTGTTGGGACTTGTTGGACATTTCCGAAAGAAATTGTTGACTTTTAGATGTGATTTTGTCCTGATACGAGATTCATATGGTTAAGTGAATGGATTACTTGTTGGTGATGAAGTGGTTGAATGTGACAAGAACATTTGGACCCTGTTTCTTTAAGGTGTTCACAAACAATTCATTTTATGGAATATCTAACTAAACCAGTGACTTTTTCCTCTGCACTGGTGAATTATTTATTGTCATCAGAGACGAATCAGGTTTTCCTTTTTAACCACAAACCACCAACAAATAAATGTATGAGAAAAGCTAATTGTCTGGTCCTACCTTGGTTTGCAATCATTCACTAATTATTGGGTGTAATGAGGTTAATTAGTAGTTGTCTCAGGGTTGCTTATTTTTGGCCAATGTTGCATTGGCAGGTGAAGATTTATGTGAATACTTTCTCTCGCAAAATAAAAGAATGCCAATACGCAACAAAGTGCAAACTAATTGGACACTAAAATCTCGGCAAAAATTATGTCATATTTTGCTACCAGCTCAGTCCTGTCCTATGCCATATATTCCACTCTTAATATTTTACTTTACATTCTTCACGAAGTTAAATTTGTTTGCCAGCCTCTCCCCCAAGTATGAATCCTCCACCAAACAAAAGACTTTTCCGAGATAACACCATAATAATATGAATAAAATCCTGAATTGCTCCCCTTTTATTAGCTACCACAGCCATTCTTCCCTAGTAATAGGAGGAGGAAAAGAATCAATGAACAAGGGGATAATTCATGACGCCAGATAAAAGACTTATGAAACCTTCCTTCCCCGCTATAAGCCATCCCCGTTGTTCTCTTGGCTTCCTCTTTGCAAATCCTTCAGAAATCTCACACCCACCAAAACTTAGTAAGTTGAACTTACTCCTTAGTTGGTGGGATGGGACCAACTTTATTCAGAACTCTGCTTCGAAGCACTTTTGAGATCTCTTTATTCTCCCGAATCCTCATTTCCTCCTAGCACGAGGCCAGAGTCTTATCTGGTTGGAGCAATAATTAAGTTGGAATAATAGCTTAATTTGCAAGTCGATTATATGGAGATGCCACCATCATAACTAAATACCAGACAACCTCGCCTTTTCAAAGGAGAAATCTTGTTCAATGGCTCGCTAACTGAACCAACTTTTCCCACTTCCTTCCCCAACTGAGGGCCGTAATTCGTTTCTGCTTAACATATGTGAACCCGAATTGCATTATCGGAGTGATGTGAATGTGCCTCTGAAAATGAATTTCCTCTCCGAATCCGGGTGATATGTCTTCATTCATTCATACGGAAAACAGTCTCGCCGTTCCTTTGATTGAACCCTTTTTTTATTTTTTGTCCTTATTGAGCACTGGTTAATATTAATTATTTTAAATTTTATTATTTTCAGCTTTCTCCTTCCCTGGCTACTTTTTAATTAAGTCTTATTACAACCTTATTACTCCAGTTTTATGGAGAAAGTCCCGGATTACTGCCTCATAATCAGTTCCATGAGTCATATGATGATTACACCATGATTTAGTTTTGTTAACACATCTCATAAACTGGGGACAACTCGCTCATTCCCTACAATTGTGGGGACCTTGTTATCTCTTCTCCGCTGACTGACTCCCGTCAACCTTGTCTGATTGACGGGACTCGGGATTTCTCCTGTGGTTTCACTCCAGTTATTGGATGTCACCCTCACTAAACTGACTCCAACACTATTTTATTGTCTCCATTGTCATTTTGATTTTAGATATTTGTATTATTATTCTTACCCCATTGCATTACCATCACCATCCCATCATAATCCTGTAAGCTGACACCCCACGCTCCATTCCTTTCTGCCCCTATCCCAGTTATTATGTTATTATCATCATTCTCTCACCATTACTACCAAAATCTCGGGGATCTGCCCTATTCAGCGATAAGCCATTGACAGAGGGCAACAGCCAACATACGTTGGAATCAACGAAGCCAACCCATTGTGTGGAGATTTATCATTTATCTCCTCTCCTTTTTACTTAATACTCCCAGAATCCCTTTGCGGACGACCAAAGTCCTCATTTGCATGCACATTGCTTAATTGTTTAGTTAGGACCGCTTAATTGTTTGGGGGTGATGGTCATGTAATTCCTAGTTGTGAATCGGGATGTAGGATGTATCGTAATAATATCGTAATAATAATTAATGGTACACCCACCGTCGCCTGGGTACGGGATAAATTCCCGTTTTATCTCCGGCGCATGGCCGAAACCCGGGTGAAAGTTGTAAGGAAAGTGAGACGAGTGACAAGAGTAATTCATTACCTAAGAATCCTGCTGGTTAGGTGCATTGCATTGGCTTCAGGATCATTACTTGGTTTCCAAACCTATTTTTGGTTGAGTGGGCTCTTTCTTTATTCTCAGAGCTGTTGAAATATTTTGAGAAACCGAGTCTTTCCTCTAAGAAGGAGTGTGAGATGGATGAGGGCAAGTATGAAGTTTGGTTAGGTTGACAGCTCAGTATTCAATATTATTGGAGGTCTTTAGCTAGCTTTGGGAAAGTATCAAATTTGCTGGCAACCAGAGGAAGTGAAGTGGGAGAGAGATCAAAGATTGAGAAATGTTGTGTTTAAGATAAACGGGAAGGAGGAATACGCTCATTAGTAGAGCTTAAGATACTGATTTTTTAAATGGGTGATATGTATTTACACATCTTACATACAAAATTTTTCTCGTTTTGCAAAATATTTTTTGTCAAATTTTGACAAAAATTAAAAAAGTATTGGCCTGTTTCAAAAAATTGAAGAAACAAAAAGTCCAAAAAATCATGTATCATTCTCCCCGAGTTTGGTTACACCCCCTCCAAGTGTGAGACTGAGTCTGCTCGCTGTTTAAATGAAGCCGAAAATAAATGAAGCTCGCTTATTAGGGAGTGAAGTGGGATATCGGTGCCAAACCCTGGAATGAGGTAGCACCTAAATCTAATGACTTTTAAAAGGTCTAATGACTCCGAAGCATGTGAGGAATGTCTTTCCACCTCCTTTCCACCCTACATCTGGACACTTGCATCATTAGCATTTGCTAACTAGGAAATATTTAAGCCTAATTATCTGTGTACTGAAAAAATCATCCTCTTAAAATTAACATTTAGTCAAACAAACAAAGACCGGCTTAAACGACAGAGTTCCTACAATCACAAAACATTAACTAAGACAATGTTGGTTGGAGGGAGGCTGTCTAAATAGATGGAAAGAGAGGCACACCCCATCCCTTTTTACAGAACATATGCAACCAATGTCAGGAATAATCCGAAGGATAGAGGCCCCGGAAAAGGATAGGGAGGGAAATGATACCGGTTTTTTAAGGAAAAATTTTCATCTTTCCTAAAACAGTGCTTGATAAAGCGTAAGAGCTTATTCTTGAATTTAAATTTCGAAAATTTGCCATTGTTTTCAAACCAATCAATTCATGCCCCACCCACTAAATTACTGGTAGGGACTTGACCTCTGCGACATGCCTTCATACATTATTTATTCATTCCCAGTCACTTTGTATCCTGAATTTCAGCGGAAAACTCTGTGCCTTCCTTCCTGCCAAGTTCTCTTCCTGACAACTTCTTCTGCCTCAAAGTAAAATGACAATCAAGTAAATGTACTGGCTTGGGATGAGTGGAAAAGAGTTCAAGTCGTTAAAGAGGGACAAATGAGACACTTCTTGCAAACCAAGCGTTGCACGGATCATTTAATTTTGGTTCAGTAGCCAATAATGTAGACTCGCCCTAGCACTTGTAACTATAAAAAAACGCAGTATTTTACATACAAAACCATGTTTTTACTGGAATACCAAAACTTAAAATTCTCTTTCCAAAACCGAAAAAATTACAGCCCGCCCGTGACCAGACTCGGAATGATGCTTTCTTTTAATGGGTCCGTCCCTAATAAGCATTTATCCAATATGTACGTAATTCATTTCATGTCGTAAGCTGAGAATGTGAGTGAGACAAGGAGAACCCCAATTCGAAACTGTTTGTTAGATTGCTTCAGGGACGCCTAGCAGCGGTGTTTAATCCCAATTGTGGAACCCCAACTTATTCAGACAGATGGCAAACCCGTTCCAATTTTAATGCTGTGCCTATAACTGAACTTTCTCCAAAAATTATCACTTTTCTCTTGTCACAAGAGTCTTGTGCATTGATTGCAGAAATTTGTATGTAATTAAGATATATAGTTATAGGCGGAAAATGGAACATTAAGATTCACATTCTTTATTACTCAGACCAATCATGGTCCGTCCCTAATAAGCATTTATCCAATATGTACGTAATTCATTTCATGTCGTAAGCTGAGAATGTGAGTGAGACAAGGAGAACCCCAATTCGAAACTGTTTGGTGGATTGCTTCAGGGACGCCTAGTAGCGGTGTTTATTCCCAATTGTGGAACCCCAACTTATTCAGACAGATGGCAAACCCGTTCCAATTTTAATGCTGTGCCTAAAACTGAACTTTCTCCAAAAATTATCACTTTTCTCTTGTCACAAGAGTTTTGTGCATTGATTGCAGAAATTTGTATGTAATTAAGATATATAGTTATAGGCGGAAAATGGAACATTAAGATTCACATTCTTTATTACTCAGACCAATCACTCCTTTAATACATCACCAGTCAAAATAGTCATCCGTAGGATCATCCTCAGGATCCAGATACTCCCAAATCGCATCCTCCTCATCCAACTCGCCTCTATTCGTTCCACCCGTCTTGTTTGGGGGTGTAGAATACGTGACATGATTAGAATTTGAAGAAACTTCCCCCACCTGTGTCTGACTTATCACGGCGACCATATCAATCTCGTTATCCTCCTCGTCACAATCCCGTGTCTGGGTGTATTTGATGTGGAAACCGGTAGTAAGATTTTTCCCTTCCGTTTGCCTATTCCCATCTTGTTGGGAGGATGTCTTAACACGAAGGGAGATCAGGTTGGACCTTACCGGAGCTGGGATAAGCACACATCATCAAATGGGTTAATGGTCGATTTAGGAAACTCAACAAAGGTTAGTTTTTCTCACCAAAAACGGGTTTATTTAACATTTGTCCTCCATTAGGAGAAAAAGTGCCTCCACAAAACCGATCCTGGGAGCTTGGAACCTGTAACTTTCTCTTGGACAGGGCTGCTGCCGGAGGGCTTTG
>JAAXNX010001746.1:0-16331 GCA_036491905.1 Folsomia manolachei | reverse complement strand
TAAGTGAGTTAGAATCTTTTTAAAAAGAATAGAGTTTAGCTTTGTATTACAAAATGCTGGCAGCTCATTTCACTATGTTATTTACCAGACAGCGTAGCCACTCAAAGCCAACCAACCCGTGCACAAGAACAAGAAGAAATGTTAACTTCTACTAAAAACCCGTTCAATGAAATTGCTCCAGACGAGGCAGGAGGTGAGATGAGAATTATAAAAGCGTATTTTATTGTAAAAAGGGATGAGACTGATACTATTTCTTTCTCAAACTTTAGAGATATTTTTTGATAATTGTGCACTTCTTTTACTTTAGATACGATTACGGATAAAGCTATTCAGTTTCTAAAAACCACCACTGAGAAAGAAATGCCGGAATAGGTGGAAATCAAAAAAGTTGACTGTGTCAAAAATAAACTCCAGAATGAGGATGGATTTCTGATGGACTCACCTTTTCATGCAAACGCTAGTAAATGCAACAAGACTCAGCCCATTGTTGTGGGCAATTACCAGCCTCGCAAAATGAGAGAACCACTTGATGATAGAATGAAACGCGCTTATTGTAATGCATATGTTTTAACCAATAGGAATGCGAATATGCATCCCGAAAAAGTTTCAGGAGAAATAAGGAAATGGAATTTTGAGAATCCAATGAAAAATTCATTTTTCGAATGTTCTCGATTATTGTACAGGAAAAAACATTTTTATTGAATTTAAGCATCAGTTAAAAATATTTACAATTAGATAACTTTTGTTATGTAGTAATGTTTAAAATAAAAAACTGAAATAAAAACTGAGCTTAATCTTGAGCAAATCTTGGTCACATCTTGAGCCGCACAACTTTCTTCTATGCTTTCGGAGCTGGTGGTGGGGGTCCCCGAAACTGCTGCTGTGAGAGAGCTTGTATCCCGCAGTTGCTGCTAAAACCAAATATTTAAATCCGTTTTCCATAACATGAAATTTTAAATTTGATGTTATTAACCAATTGGCCAGCCGTGCGTTAGCATCGTTCAGTACTCCCAGCAGGAACCCGACATCAGTCGCATTGTATCCCATCAACTTCAATATGTTGTGGAGGGACATTTTCCGCTCCGCATTTAAAGAATCTTGTAGTGCAACTATCTCTGCTCCTGCAAGAGAAAGTTGGTCGCGAAATTTTTGAAACTCCAGCTCTGCATAATGCTCAGAGTCCCGAAGCTGCTGCTGCAAGTAACGGAGACGGTCGTCAAATCCACGGCCAAGCTCTGTCATGTCCTGTTCTGCTTTATTTAAAGCTGCTCTGGTCCGATTCACCTGAAAGTAAAAAATATACAAAATAATTACCTTTTCACGCTCAGTTGTTGGTAACACCAATTTGATAAAATAAGAATATTAACTTACCAAGCTCCTCTCGTCCTCCAACATTTGCTCATTTTGATGAACTTCCATTTGCAACTCATTCACTCGTTCCGCTTCTCTCATCCTTTCGTACTCGGACATTTCCAGCTTAAATTCGAGATCGCCCATCTCCTCAGCTTTTTTTAAAATTTCATTATCCAAAGATGTAAGTTGCTTAGTATAGCAGTCAATTACAGAGTCGAGCTCGACCTTCCACTTTTGTAATTCTTCTTCTGCTTGCTCAAGAGCAAAAGTAGTGTTCTCATGGCATTCCGCCAAAGCATCTTCCATCCGAGTGTGAGTTTCTTCTCGTTCAATTGCTCGTCGTTCCACCTCCTTCAGGCGATTTACTTCTTCTTTAAGCTCTTCATTTTCTTCCTTGAGAGATTTCACCTCCTGGTTTTTCAGGGTCAATTTGTATCCAAATAACTGCTCCTTTGTGGATAATTGTAAGGGTTTATCAATGATGAAGACGACGTCCTCGTCTTGCACCTCCACGTTGAATCCTTGTACAATATGAACAGGGCCAATTGTGGTTAATTCCCCAGTTTCCATTTGTTCTGCAAATTGTTCCTCCTTTTCCTCCTTTATAGGGGTAAGTGGCCGGGTGGGAGTGTCAGTGTAGACGTCCATTTTATGTCTCGAGTTGGCCGACTTGAAGATTATTTCAAGAGAATTTTGGTATTGGAAAGTTGGTTGGTTGTGGATGGTTGAGTGAAAGTGAATGATGCAAGGATCAGAAAATCCAGCCCTTTTAAAGGGCCGGAATTTTATGACTTTTAACCTATGGATGATTTTGTATGCCATGCAATAATAACGGACAACGGACAACATTTATTGTGCATATTGCCTAAAATGGCATTTATTAAAAATTTGAATAATATTATAATGTAAAAGAGATGAGCAAAACATGTTTAACTATGCAGTGTAAGGCGGCGGAAGTTCCAGTCGGAGTCGGTTGTTCCTTTCTTGTCTCCTTCTACTCAACATTGAATGATGAACGGATAAGACATTTGTAACTAGTACAATTTCAAGTAGCAAAATTCCGATAATTACTATTCCCCACCCAAAGTGCATTGAAATGCATTCGGTTTCCTGCGCACGTGTCCCGTTAGAAATTTCCAATTTCCGTAATTGAGCATACTCCTCGGTATTATTTACTATTGGTATCACAATGGTAGTGCAAGTAGCCGTTGCAGCAAAGAACAGTGTAATTAAAAACGGCATTTGTGGTTACCTAAAACATTAAACCTTTGTTGAATAAAATGAAAATTTCTAATTTCTTATCTTAAAAAAAATTTAAACTTCTTACCATAAAAATGTTGTAGTGTATAATAGAAGGTGGATACTTTTTCGTCGTTCTTTTTATAGTTGTAAGTTGAAAAGTGGGTTTCAATTTCAGTTAAAAGTAGGCCACGGCTTCTTTTGTAAAAGAAATATATACAATATAATGGGCATGTTTCTGAAGAATTACTTTGCACTCTAAAACCATTTTTTGTGGTTATTGGATATGGCATAGAGAGTTTGTAGAATTCTTGACTATGGCCAAGGCTGTCAAAGTAGTCAATTTTGATGTTCCCAAGTCGATAAACCCAATACGAAACCCAATGCTTGCCCGGTTTGTCTTTTTAATAAAATAATCATCTCAATGAATATTGTCACAGTATGTATATGCATAAACAAACTCACCTCTGGTGCAACAATTACTTACTATAAAACAAGGCAATTCAGTAAAATTCACCTTTTTTATTTCATCTTCATCTGCACTCAACACGTATACATTTTTTGCCGTAGTATTGATTTTTTTGAGAGTTTTTAATAATTCATTTGAATCCATTTTAGAGTGCTAATGCGTCGCTATATATTTGACCCTCCTTATCTATAGTCAATAAATTTTCTATCATTCCGCAGCAAATACCCATCAGGGATTCTGTTGGAGCCGTTTTAAACCGAATCTGTATTTTAACTTGATGATTTCCTTGCACATGGAAACGATTATCGTAATGAGTGGGCTGTAGCTCAACTGCTACAATGAATTTATTCAAGTAATCTCCTCGATCAATGCCGTGACCCAATTGTTGGAAAGGGATAATCGTTCTTAGAGAATCATAGCCGAGTAAATATAGCCCATCTTCAAAGTTGAGTTGCCTATATTGGTTTGCCATTGATCCGTCTACACTAACGCTAATTTGTTGTATGTTATGTTGGTCAAAATTATAAGGTGATTTGGCCAGTTGGCCAGTAAACGATTTTGTCGGCACGACTCCCAGCATTAAAAAAGTTGGTCTTTTCCCAGACCAAAGTACCTCAGAATCAAACACTAGTTGTGAAACTGCTATTTGAAATGTCTTTACTTCCAGGTTTTTAAGATTGTAATGAAACCTTTTTCCAGAGTTCAATAATTGATGGTGCATTTGTAAGATTTTAGGGTTAATTAGTAATCTTTTGGCAAAAAATGTGGCCTGCTCAATGATAATCTTGTAATTAAATGGAGAAGTTTCCGTCACTCCTTCTGCATTCAATGCAAATGCTGCATTTTTTCGTCTTAGATGAATTTGAATGGGGACAAAATCTGGAATTACTTTGGTGTTCATGATTCCATCGTGGAATCTTCCAATTAACTCTACGGTCTTTGATTCACGTATAAATGCTCGTCTTTTTTGGAAATTTTTGTTATTACTATCATAAGTTGTGTTGGAATCTGGATACCAGAGCTCAGTTGAAAGGGTAGATGCCTGAGCAGATGCAGTTATTCCAAATAAATTGGAAAAGTAGTGCTTGTAACTATATAGCCCTCCTTGATTTCTAGACACCGGGGTGTCATTTAATAATATAATACAATTGTCAATCAAAGAACCAAAAAAGTTTTCTGACGGACCGACTTCGTCATCTTTGCCTAAAGGTTTTCCTTCTTTATCAAAAATCTTAACTTTAAAATATGCAAAACTTGCATTGAGTTGAGTATAAACTGAGCTGGTGGCTGGAATATGAAACGAAATGGGAGCCGTTTCAGATTCTTTGTAACCTGAAACGGCTTGAATCTGTAAAAAGTCTGACGAGAGAATGCCGCTTTGAGTTTCAGGCATTGCTCCCAAGTCTAGCATTTCGTTGTAAACTTCTACAGATCCTTGATATTTGATTTCATCCATTGCTAATTTTTCTTTTGGATTGTTTTCGGGGTTTCTTTTTAACTGGCTTCTTTTTTGTTGCTTTTTTTCTGCCTTTCTTGCTTCCAAATCCAATCTGTTTTGCAGGTGCTCGTTTTGTTTTAGTTTTCTTGGCTCGTGCCTTGACTGCTCCTTTTTTATTTGGTCTCCCTTTTCCCTTTTGAACCTTGCCTTTTCCTTTCTGTGCTTTTATTTTTCCTTTGCCTTTCTGAGCTCGACCTTTTCCTATTTGTTTATTGGGCTGTTTTCGTCCCTTCCCGTGCTGTAGTTTATTTTTACCTCCCAACCCAATTTGCTTAATGTGCTTGATAATTTTGAGTTGTTTTATTCTGGATTTAAGTGGTGCTTTTTTACGAGAAGTTTTTGGATACTGTGCAATTCCTTTTCCTCTTTGTCTAGTAATTCGTCGAATTACTTTGGATTTTTCTTTATTGGGTGCCTTCATATTTAAAAAAACTTCAGTACTAGAATTATTAAAATCTCCTCCCAGTCCCATTTGTTGCTTAACTTCTTCTGGGACATTTTTTTTGTCCAAATAACAAACTCCTTCGTGACAAAATATCTCCCTCATAGTGTCTTACGCCTAAACTGCAAAACTATTGTGGTAGGACTGTCAGCAGGTGCAATCTGTGATTTGGATTCACCAACTAAAGTAATCTGAATGTCATGAAAAGTATCATACTTTAAATCATGAAAATACAAAGGGTCGAATAATATTTGATGTTTCTTTTTGTCGGTTGGCCGTTTAAAAATTCTAAGAATTGGCAAGCATTTAGAACCATAAAATTGCTCTTGTATCAAGCTGGTCATTACTAACACTTGCAAACTTTCTTTATATTCTTTTGGCGTTGAGGGGATTATTTTATTCAAGTCCACTGTAATTTCTTTATCTTCAAAAATAAATTCATCTGGGAGTCTTAAAGCACGGTTTGCAATAACTGGCAATTGGAATCTGAGATTTCGTTGATCAATATAAACCTTTAACTTTCTATTTGTCGAAATTGGCATTCTCACTAGAATGCCATGTGTAATGAATGAAACTATTATATTTGCAATTAAAGCATCCTGTGTGCGTTCCAAAGGTTCACTAATTTCTAGTAATTTGGGACTCTCATCCGTGCATTGCAAGGTTATTTTATCACCGATTGGAAATTTAGCAAACTGTTGTTCATTTACTGCATTTTCAGATAAATGATTCCCAGGGGCAAAAACTGATTTTTTAAACCCCAACATTTCAGCATATTTTGGAGGTTTGATTCTCAATGAATAAATATTATTAAGATCTTGAAAATGTAATTTTGCCTTTAGTTTCCCAGTCTCATCCGTTTGCACACTCAGTTTAATAGTGACATTTACAGTGGCTAAAGACAAAATACCAAAAACTCTTTCCAAGTTTGCAATCCATTCTTGCAAATTATTTGTTTTTTTTTCATGTTGAGTGACAACACCCTGACCGTCCCAAACTTTAACAAAATTATTAGCCGTGGGAGTCCCAAAATATGTGTTTTGTGTTTGAGTACGATCTATCATTGCTTCTTCGTAAAATATCTCACTCAATGCAACTTGATATAATTTTTCTGGTAATTGGATTTTTTTGTAAAGGACGTTTGTAAATAAAGTAGAATTATTGTCTGGAAAATACTTTAGAGAACTGTCGCTCACTAAAGTAACTGAAAAATTCATATCATTAAAATCTCCGTTGTTCATTATCACGCGTAGTTAGTTTTTCGGACAAGGTTTTAGTTCTGGTTCGTAATAAATTTTATTCACTGGGTTTTTGAGGGAATCTTCTAGTTTATATTTTATTGGGCCAGGCCCTTGCAGAATCTGCAATATAAAAAACACTTTGACCGGATTGTTCTTTTTACGAATATTAATGCTATTCGATTCTGGTTTGGTTAGTTGAACTTGTTGTCCCAATTTAAAATTAGGAATCTGCTCAGGTGCAGATGCAAGCTCAGGCTCGTAAAAACTTGTATTCAGTGTCTCATTGGATTTATCAATAAGCTTATATCTTATCGGCCCAAAACCCGGAATAATTTGTGAAATAAAAAACAATTCTTCCAGATAATTTTTAGTATAACCCTTCCAACCCAGTTTGAGCTTTGATTCTGCCACATAAACAGGCTGACCAACTGAAAATTTCGCAACCTTTGGTTTAGAGTTAATCATATTGTGGAATTTTTTGTGAAAAACGAGATTTTGATTTTTTGGTTTTGCGGCTTCGGTCGGAGACATTCCTAATAATTTGCTTTGTGTATTATTTAAACTTGTGGTAACGGCCTGAAGCACATTGACCCAGTTATTTTTTCCGGTTGATGTCATGTAACGATATAACTGGCAATTTTGGAGTAATTAATCAGTTTACCTAGTGGGGAATAAATTATAAAAATACCTTGGATTTGACCCTTCTAACTGCAATTTCTGCCAATGATGCCTTTATAACGCTTTGAGTGGAATATAACGCAATATGATGTTTTTTTAAAAGATCTGTAACAAGTTTGTTGTAAAACTCGCCGCCTGCGGATTAAACAGTATTAGCATGATACATCTTCAGTATTAACTAATTCATACCTTGATCTCCCCAGATTTTTTTTATTTCTCCTTTTTTAAAGTTTTTTAATATAGATTCCAGAGCGGATTTTACATCAGGAGCATTTTTATGTTTTAAAGCCCTCGTGAACAAATAATTTGAAAAGTTACAACAAAACACTAAGAAATAAGAATTCCATGAATTGCTTCGCTTCAACTTATCCATCACTCCAATATCTACACTCATGGTGTGGAAAGCTCTTGTAACAATAATTTGTGAGCGAGGGAATTTCCTTCGTACTGGTCTGTGTAATGCGTAAGGAAGCAAGTCCTTTAAAGCATTATCCACATCTTGCTTTGTTTTAAAATTTGAATTTTTCATGAATGAAGTCAAGGTTGTGAACCCTAATTTTGAGCCTGCAGTCAGATACTTTGCTTTAACTTTGTTTTTAAAGTTGGTGGTTTCCATTTAAATCGGGATTGAAACTCTGTCCAGTTCTGGTCTTTCAGGTAGAAAGGAGGTGTGAGTTGAGTGACAATAGGAAGTTTTTCTTGTAAATGTTGTGACGTGGTTATGCGAGGGTTCAATTCACTTTCGATTTTAGGCTTTTCCGTTGGGCGTGTTTCTTCCAATAAGTTGTTTATTTTAAGGTTTTGGTATTGCTCTTCGGATATTATGCGATACACTTGCATAGTTTAATCAAAAATATCTTCACCAGATGAAGGGCAGTCCATGCAATAACAAAGTGCTTCCGTATAGAATTGCTCCAGAGATGAGGATAAAATAAAATTTAACGCTGGAATGTGTTTTTGTAAATAAGATCTCAATTTTGCCTCAGATAAGACTTTCTTGCTTTGAAAAAAGTTGAGCAATTCTTTGACTTTTATTCTTTTAGTGTCGGATTTATAGTTAAAGGCAATTTCTACCAGTGTTTCCAATTCTTCTAGGGTGCAGTTTTTTAGGATCCCAGTCTTTTGTTTTTTATCCGAATGAATAAATGTCTTGAGGAAAGCTTGATTATTTAGGAGTCGCATATGGGACGACGTATATCTGAAAGTTGTGGTTGGATGGATCAGGAACGAGTGCGTTTCGTACTCTTAAAAACTCGGGCGTTTCAGGGCTCAAGTCCAAAACAATATAAGCATATGGATTTTGTTTTATACTTTTTTCCAGAGCCTCGTATATTATTCTAGGATAATCTGGCCTGAACTGTCTTCCAACCCACAAACTATAAGTGGGATCTCTACGCATGGACCAAAACATTTGAAATTTGCAATTCTGACTAATGCCTTTGAATTGGCTAGGAAATGCTATTTGTGAAGTGACTATAACTCCAAGAGACATATGATGTGACATTTTGGAAAGCATGTCAATAACAAGTCGATTCGCTTTACGGTCGAATGAAATGGCAGTCATGAAATCATCTATTAGTATTATTGTTTTGGGTTGGAGGTGTTGCTCAATCTCTTCCAAGCTAGACACAAAAACTGTTGATGGATGACGTTGCTTAAAATTTTCAAATTTGGGTTGCCAAATCCCGAATGCAATAACAAGTTTAGCTTTAAATCCAAGATACTGCTCATGGTTTTCTAAAAAACTAAGCAGACATTGTGTTTTCCCTGAGCCAGAGGAGCCTGAATTTTAATTACTATTTAGCCATCATATTTATATTTAGCCATCATTGTAAATATAATGCTTAAGAATTTACCAGTTGCAAGAATTGTGAACGGGAATGGAAAATTGTATCCAAAAGGCTTTAAAAGTTCCTCGTCCATTTATTAATTGGAATTAGTCGTGGAATTTCCCTATCTAAACCAAATGGAATAGAGTCAATGTTATTATCTAATAATATTCTGGTTGTTGTTAGAGAGTTGAACACTGACAGTTTTTTAGTTTGTACAGAAAATTCATTTCCCTTTGAAACCAACACATTCGTTTCAAATGGATCGTCTTTACTGTTCCCATAAATGCTTTCCATGTAGTATGCATGAGGAATAGTTTTTTTACGTGTTTTGGAATGCCAGACGCCGTTTTCTTCCATTGACAGGAAGGACAGAATTCAATCCCAAAATCATTTGCGCACACATTGCATTTTAATTTGATCGAGTATAATTTTGGACGAAGAGAAAGAAATTCAATAGCATTAAAGCATTCTAAACGCCAACAACCAGGTTTATTGGAGTTTTCAAGACTGAATAACTCATCATTAAAATTCAACTCGGAAAAGTCTAATATATGCCTCAAGCTGTCTAGCTTTTGAATGTAATTATTGTTTGGGTCAGGGACTTGGCATATTACTTGATCGGTATCAACATATCCCAATTTAACTCCAGGAAACATTTCTTTAAGTGTGTACCAAAACTTGTACAGCTCCAATTTTGACCTATCTAACGCCACCAGGCTTGCTGCACAAGGCATGGAATAACGGACAGTCTGCCTCCTCATAAAAAATAAAGATATTCCCTCCGTGGGGTTAAGGATTTTGTAATCAATAAATGAGTGACGTGAAAGGTATGCCTCCGCATCAACTTTACTAGTGCAAATATAAGTATTAAAATATTTATCAGTTGAAGAAAGCATAACGCCAAATATTCTGTTACAAATTTGTTTTAATAGTAAATAACCAATTTCATCGCCACGTTGTTTGGCAGCCGCTCGTAAATCAAAAAGCTTAGCAAAAACGTACTTTAACCATTGTTTTTGCGTGTATTTTAATGCCGATTTTCTTTTTTTTAAAATCATTCCTTTTGAGAGTAAAAATTTTAAGTAAACAATGTCACAAACATAATCATTTTTATCAAAGAAATCGCATACAATTTTTGTAGGAGCATCTTGAGCGTTGGTATAAAGTTCTGAAAATGCACTCTTTTGTTGGTTGGAAAGCAAATACAAAGGGATTTCTTTACGTGTTGGTGCTAATGGTAGATCAGAGTCTCTCTGAAAATGATCTTTATTATAAACCAAGTCAACGCACATTAAGTAACCGGTTGTGCCACACTCGTCAAAGTTTTGAATATCGATAGCGTTTAATTCTTTCTCGCCAACAAATTCAAAGTCGGAGAAAGGAAGATACGAGTTCATGAGCACCGAAGGATATAGTCCAACGGCGTCTGCAGTTAGTATATGTGTTCTCTCATAATTATTATTGTAGCAACGCAACCGTTCACAATTTGCCTTTAGGTGCCTACAAACTGTCTCACATATTGGCCCTTTTATTGAGCCATTTATAAAATTAATAATGTTAATATCTTTAATGAATTGAAAAGCATCAGTCATCTCACTTGTGCACACTGCCCATGCATATGTGCTTAAACTAAAACAGCTTAATGGATCAAGCTTTAACTTACTCATACAAAACTCTTGAAAGGTTTTGGCAATATCTGCCAACAACAGTACTTTCCTTTTCATGTTTAGCTTTATGTAATCCAGAAAATTATTACATCCCATTTTTTCGTACACATCGTGAGCCAGTCCCCATTCTTCAAGCGATGCCTTTTCAAGGGTCACGGGATCAACCATAAAATCCACCGAAGGGAAAGAAGAGTTTTCAAACTCTTGTGCATTAATAAAAAACATTTGTGGAAACCAGAGCTTTTGTGTTAGTAGAAAAATGTACTCTTTTCCACAAAACCCTTGATACAAAGATGGAAATTTTATATGATACTCTTCCAAAACTGTCCCTTTTTTCTGTCTTTGCACTAAACTATCAAAATCTGTATTTAAAAATGACTGTAAATCTACGAATTTTATACCACGAAGAGTAAGGGACATGATTTCATTTTTACTTTTACACACAATTCTAGCCTTCTTTGTCCACTCAGATTTTAAGCTAGATAAAATGGAATTTAATTCTTTATTACGGATTCCAAGTCCAATTGCCACTGGCTTAGTTTGCAGTCTGACTAAAATGTTACACTGTTGGCATAAAGCTTCACGATAACGCCCTGTTATTTTTGAATGATCCCTGCATTTCGTTTTACCTTTGAAGCTTTGTTTACATATTCCACAATTAGTCGCCATAAGATATTTGAGATTATCTTCCAAATTCATGGTCAGTGGAAGCTTAAGGGAGCGGACCATTCTCTCAATTTTATCTGACAATGCAAATAATGTGGTCAAGAAATGTTCAATGGGGTTAGGCCCCACAAATGAAGACTCGTGAACAAGTTGATTTTCAACCTTATTATGTGGACCTAGAACACATAAAGCATACCCTGCCACTGCCAAGTTGGCCAGAGGCGTTGTGTATAATAAAGGGTCTTTAGCTGTCTGTTCCAATTCTATTGGGTTTAAAGTCGGTAAATATTGAAAGGTAAAATATATTTTATATGGAACCGCTTCGTATAGCTTTGTGTGTTTAAACTCATAAAAGTCGCCAGTTGGAAAGGTTATAATCTTTCCACAATGTACGGCACATACCTTTTCATGTTTTTCTAATGACCCGTCAAAGAAGCAATTAAAGCAATATTGACAAGTTTCGGCACGAGCCCCATGTCTTGCCTTTTTGGATAAGGAATTTATATTTATTATATTGCAGAAATGTGTCTCAGTTTGCAACTCACTGTGATGAGACGGTAATTGTTCATGGGATGCAACATTTGTTTTTTTCACCATTAATAAGTCAATGTGGTGTTGTCTCACTTTTAACGTGGGTCTAATTACATAAATGTCTGGCCCTTCATTTGCAAATACTGTAATGGAAATACTCGGATTTATATTTTCAAACGCATCTATTTGCTCTAATGTAACGCCATTCATGCAATCACTAAAATTTATTTCATTTGTTGCACAGCATTCAGTAATAAAATCACAATAAGTGCTTGGATTCTCAAACTTTCGTTTAAGGCGACGCTTACCATTTTTATCTAATTCATCATAAGACTTGTCGGGTTTATCTGGGAGACGGATCAAATTTTGTTTGACACCGAATAAAACTGCCCTTACAAAACAGAGTGAATCATTTCCTTTTATATTTACAAAATGGCGCTTGGCTAAACCCACCACTGGAATAAAACCTGTCGTTTTTATTGGTTTAAACTTGGAAATTCTAATATTCATTGCGTCAATAGACACCAATTTATATCCACTCTTTCCATCACAATAGACGCTCAAAGAAACTGCTATATATTCGGAGAAAGCAACGATGGTTGGAATAATGTATTGTGTACTAAAAATACGATTGAATGGAGTAAATAAATCAACGTCTTTTCTTTCACTCTCATCTTTTGTAGTTAATGTAACGGATAGAGTAGCTGAAATTCTAATGTTTTTGTGAACAGACAGTGCTTGCCTCATTATTGACTCAAGATCCAATGCCACAAAATCAAACGCCTCAGATGCAGATGCTAAAATTAAGTCCTGGTCAAACTCTGTCTCAAATGTAAGTAATACATTGTCGTAAACGGATTCAACCAACTCAAATTTTCCGGTATTAAATCGATGTGACTTTGGAAGAGATCTGATTCCTGCACCGATTTGAATATGGCTGTGATGTGCAATGTCGTGGCAGAATATTTTGCACTGGTCACAATAATGCTTTATAAAGTTGTGTCTGTCGTGTTCTCTTTTGGAATTAAATTTCTCCCTGCACATTGGGTATCGACATATGAAAAAGCGATGCACCTTCGTTTCACCCCACAAGTCTGTTATTCGCTCTATTTCAAATTCAGGCCTTATGCCAAGCCCTTTCAGATCAGTCATAATAAACTGAGTAATTTACTTGTTTCTTGCAAAATTTACACTTGACCACCACTATTTTTATACTCCCGACAATATGAAGTTCAACAATATAATTTCGAGTTTTCAAATATTTGGATGACTGGGGAAGAGGGTCTGTATGACAAGAGAAACCAAAAGTCATGCCAATATACGGATTTTTATTGAGGCTGGGCGTTTTCTGAATTTAATAAAAATTTATCAATTCCTAGCCGCCTGTACTCATTAATTAGTTCTTTCCATCCTATAAAAAATGAATTGTCCGAGAATCGAGACGGCAATATGTTCTCATCTTCAAACATAATTTTATCAAGGCTTACACAACGACTAATCTGTACATAAGACTGAGACGGATACATTTCTTTTTCCCCAAGTTTAATCGAGCACTGTCCAAAAGTTTGAGATTGTGAACGATGCACAGTAATTGAAAAACCCAGAGCAAGTGGAAAGAATGTTAGTTGATACGAAAAGTTTGTGTGCTTATCACGCAAAGATTCTTTCATTCTCGGGATTGGTACCAAACCCATCAGTGTTTTGCAGCGTACATCATCAAACTTTACGAATATTATGAGGGGCATACTACCTATGGGTTCATTTGGATCAAATAAAATTCCTTCAATGAAACCAAAAGTTGAATTTGTCAAAAATCCAGCAACATCCAAATTACGAGTTAGATAAACTCTTGCTCCCAAACAAATTGGATAGTTTAGAAATGGGTCGTAAATAATTGGACTAGGCGGGTTTTGCATTGGGGTTAAAAATATGATTGGATTGCCTAATGCTACCACTCTTTCAACATTACGAGTGTGAGTATCCTTATTTGTACAAAATATGCTCACACTCTTTTTAAATTCATCCAACTGTGTCTCGGAAAGGTTGGACTTGCATCGTTTTTTCATTTCATTTATGTCACTCGATCTTACAGTCTTGCATCTAATATTATTAAGCAGATGCTTCAGTTTGGGGCAGTTAATTTGCCTGACTGATTCTGATAAATAAAATACTTTTTTAAACTCATTCCTATACAAAGATTGACCATAAGCTGAAAATTGGTCAAGTTTATTACTGTCTGTCCACAATGCAAAACTGGCAACAGGATTCATTTGGGATGGGTCGCCACTCATAACGAACGACATGTTTCCAAATGTTTTATCAGTTTCAAAAATAACTTTCAATGCTTTGTCAATGAAGGCTAAAAAGGACGGCTGCATTGTAAAACATTCGTCCAGAATAAATAAAGAGACGCCCTTAAATCTATTTACAAGCTTATTAGTTTTTTTAAATTTTTTAGCCAAATTTTCAAAATTAGATGACAAGTAATAAAGACTGAATAATTGATGAAGGGTGTTCCCCTCTACGCATTTGGCTCCATTTCCAAATGGGCAAGCCGTCAAAACTTTTAAACCGGCCAATTGAAAAGACTTTGATATATTTTTAACAATGACTGTCTTCCCAGAACCTCAAATAAATAGAAATGGAAAAAACTATGTAACGAGTACAAAAGCTTCAACAATGAATAATCATTCAAACACTTACCTCCAATTCCAGTCAAAAGAAATCGAAGTGGTTCTTCCTTCGGTCCAGATAAATAATTTTCCACAAACTGTAATACTTCTTGCTGAGACGGCGTGGGAGTGAGAATAGTAGAGTTTGTTTCTTTCTCTTGTATTTCAAAAATACCTTGATTCTTTTTTACGTAGCGTTGCAATTCTTTTGTTGAATTAGTTTCTAGAATTGAATAATATTCTGGCTTTGAAAAGTAAGCAAAATCTTTGGTTTGTTGTGCTAAAAGTTCCATCAACATCAACTGAATATCGAATGGAGAGTGTTAAAGTCACAAACTTTCTGGCTCTATTTATACCTCCCTAAACAGAAACGTTCTTGTTTTTTCAAAACGATTACATTGCATAGAATTCGTTTGTTAAGCTACAGTATGTAATAATATTATAAAGTCCAATGCCCTCAAATTTTCGTTTTGAAGGTTAAGGGCATGTTTAGTTGGTACATATATGGATAACGATTCAAAAAAGGAATAACGATAAATAATTATATAACGTTCATGCAACGCATTTTGCATTAAAGGACGTAGGACATTACTGCTAGTTCAACCTCTTTATGGGAGGGTTTTGGTAACCCTTCATCCAATACCAGCAAATAATCGTTGCTCACTATGCTTTAGAATCTTTGTTGTCAAACAAAACTCCGCCTTCTTTTGTTTGTGTAAAGTCGGAAACAATCAATGCATAACTTACTTTAAAACGTTGACCAATTTCCTGGGTATAAAAGGCAAACTTTTACAAACTTCATTTCATTCTCCTCCGTTCATTTATTGAATACATATGAGAATTAAAAGCAAGCCCATCGAGTACACTGCATTGAAAAAGAAAATGTCGTCACAAAATGAAAATGAATTTGCGAATGAAGATGATGAAAACAGCCAGGCAATTGTTATCCAACCAAATACCCCAACGCGATTTATGAAAGAAGATGAAATGCTGAAACTTTTAAGAGCTCCAGCTAGAACAGCATCTAACAAACCAAGTCGACGAGAAATCCTTCTAAATTTAATCCGTAAGGAAGAGGGGGAGGACAATTTAAGCATCAACTGCCCTGAAAGGTAAAAGTTAAAAACTAGAAAAGTTATGAACTAAACCCTTTTGTATTGAACCTTTTCTTAATTATAGGGAGGAGTTTTTTTTTGACCACCCCACGGCCAAACGAGTTGGAATGGTTTTCACCCGACCGTACTTTCATCATGTGAAAGAAGCTTGGTTTCTATACTTTATGAAACTAAGTTTTTTTGAAAAAGGGGATGGAAGGGACTGCAGCTTTTTTAAAATTGCATATGCAGAAATACAGCCAGTTTGCGACATCATAGTTGAACAACTTGATGAAATCTTTTTCACTCCGGGTGGGGAGCTCCCTCCACGCTTAAGGAACAGCCCTTTTGCTGAATGTGATGACCGAAAGAATGTGGCAGAGTTTTGGTCATCAGCCCACACGCAATATATACCAAGTGGGAAACTTGGAATTCGACAGTACAGAGACTTGGAAGGCATTTACACGATCAGAGTCTTTCAACCCAAACCAATTTCAAAGTACGAAGACTGGCATGGATCTTCTTGTACTTTTAGCTTGGGCCACGCTCGTGCCTTCGTTACAGTTCTGATGGATGGTAAAAAATATATTGAGTACAAGTTGAACGAAAATAAAATGTAATCACCATTCATGAAATAAACGAGCCCTCGAGCTCATTTTCTTGTTACATTGTTGTCTCGTTGTTCCTTTGCATCTGTTTTAAATTATGTTGGACATCCGCATATGCGAAAAAACATGCATCGGCCTCGTCCAGTTTTCTGGAATAATTCATATAATAATAAAAACTGGCCAAGTTTCTGTCAGTTGCATTCAATAGTTCCCTTAGAACATTTCATATAATATCGTGCCAACTGTCATCCAAAGAAATGGTAAGTTTGTCTCAATTTGTTTCGAATTTTATCCACCAACTAAGTCTTCACCAACTATATCCACCAACTAAATTTGTATAA
>JAAXNX010001745.1:0-16334 GCA_036491905.1 Folsomia manolachei | reverse complement strand
TACAATTGAGTCCGGTTGGTATTTGTTTAGTTTGGCCATTTCATTTCAACCCATAAAACCAGTAACGGTCCATTTATTTGCAGTTGATTGTTAGCAAAAAAAAATGATGTAGTTGACAGTGCCAATTCTGATGTTATAAATGTTCCCAAGTAAAACCGAGAGTGCAAATCAGTTGGCTTCTTCGTTGACGCATCATGCACATAAGTAAGTAATTTATCACTACAAAGTGAAAAGTGACAAAACAGACACTTACCTCAACAAATATCGCTAGCGGGGTGGCACTCAAATTAGCAACCTTATCCAAGTCCACATTTGTATAAAGACGGACACTCAAGTCTTCGGATGATGTTTTCGTCACAACTTGAACAAAGTGTGACTGATGGCTGTCGGCTAATCTTTCTATTCTATATTTCCATACTCCCGGCTGTAGAAAGAAAAAAATCCATTAGTTCACACGCACTTTGCAAAAATACGAAAGAATTGGATTGATGGCTAAATCTCAAGCGTTGGATTCACGTGCAAGCAAGCCTGAAAAAGTGAAAGTAAATGCAAGCAAATAAGGTAAGTTAAGACCAGACAGAAAATGGATGAGTGTGAGTAAAATGATGGAAATGTTTTTTTCGCCATGTAGTCATCATCATGCGAAAACTTGTAGGCAGTTTCACCGTACATTGTGTATATGCATACGAAGGTGCCTCTTTCACCTAGTAAACGCATGTAGTTTTCTCTAATGTGTTTCATTTCATTCGTGATAAATGATAAGACTCTCCAGGCATTCTCACGTATGTATTTTCCACTTGCGAACACCCAGTACACATGTTGTTGAGTAGGATTTGGTTGGTTGGGATCCGGAAGGAGTGATAAAGTTGGTCCGACCGACGAAACGGAGGACATATTTTGGAGAGAAAGGCGTACACAGCATCTTTCTTTTTTATGCCCGTTCGTTCGGTTATTATGTCACAAATGAAATATTGGCATTGCCAACGCCAAAATGTTCCCAGTTTTGTATGGTTTATAAGTTGAGATTGAGGATAAAATGAAAATACTTTTCACTCCTTGTATCTGGAATCCAGATTCTGGATGGAGTAAGTTGAGTGGGAGTCCATTCATAAATTCGTATGATTCTATACAAATAAATAGTTGAACTAACCAACAAACCTCTGATGTTAGACTGCTATCGGATTTTGATTATTCAACTCGAGTTGAGTCGACTTGTCAGTTGCACACTTTGAATTTGGTGCTTTTAAAAACTAAATTTATTCGAAACCACGTAGTATGTACCTGGTGTAACTGGATCAATATACTTTATATAGAGCTAAACTAAACCTAAAATTGGCAAGCTTGTCTGTTGGTGAGTTAGTTGGACTATGACCTCAAATCAAATGTGTGTCATTATTTCATGTCATTCAGCAAATTTTGTTTTTATCCGTATCCCTCCTATCTGCTCGGACTGATTGTAATGAAGTGGCATATATTTCGGATGTAAGTTTGGTGTTTAATAAACATTCAAAGATGATTTGATTAACGTAAAGTGGAATAGTACGAAAGCTTCAGAAATTAACGCCGAAAACACAGGTTGCCAAATATTATTTTTTTAAAGTACTTTTGATGTATTTCGGGATTTATTCAAATAAAAATTTGCGACATTGAAAAACTAATCGATCAGTGAACTTGTTTAGGATTGCCAAAGTTTAAATTGAGAGACAAAGACTAATAATTGGAGAAAGAGGATAGTTACATAATTTATAACTACCCACTACATGCAGACATGTATAGTATTATATGCCTGTAATGACAGACTTTATGCTACTCTGCTCGGCCCTGGTGGGTGTGGTATGTGAAGTGAGTGATGAACTGTGTGAAAAATGTTTCCCTCTTCCCCTTCCAAGAGGAGAAAACGTGTCTTAAAGCCCGAAGGAATTCTTTACAAATGTCAGATCTGATTTCTCCATTAAGATCTTAAGTGGATCTGAGAGCCCAACACCAGCTCTCAGCTTTTACGAATGAACCATGCAATGTAGACTTTTCTGCCAACGTAAGTAAACTCAATCCAAGCCATTGCTGGATGACTGCCTACATGCAAACTGAAAGTGGACCAGTGTGTCAAACACAACGAGAAAAATTGTCCCTTATGTAATTCCTGTTCATGCAATCCACAATATAATACTTCTCAACCACACAGTCATCCTCCTTTTCTTGGTGGATTTGCAATAATTGCCTTCATTTGCAACGCCAATTCAACAACCCTCATTTGACTCGATTTCTACTTTCCCACTGATTTTTTGAATTGGCTTAATTCACCAAAAAATCAACATTTTCCTCACGTCCGCCCTAAAAGATCAGTCAACTTGAACAAAGTCAACCATCTACATCAATTCCCATCCATCTATACATCCAATGACAATTGACAATTCATTCACTTTTTGAATAATTTGCTACATTTGTCTGCCCGTTACGCTTACTTTGGAAATCTAATTCAAGGGGAAGAGCGAAATGTTAAGGAGTTCATTTCTCCATCAGAAGGAATCCTTCTAAAAAAAGTAAAATCAGGGCTCACGTAACACATCAAATATTTTCGGCACTTTGTTCAGATGGAAAGGAGAAAATGGTGTGAAAAAGATGAAAGAGCTAAGAGGATCCACGAAGTCAAGGCGGGTAGTATAGTACTTGACTTGGTTACATTTCGGGGACATCAACAACCACGAAACACAAAGCCCAATCCCACTCAAGCTCTTATTTAATATTACATTCTGTGAGTTAGTGTGACTGTGCAGTGAGTGAAGTGGGAAAGGAGGAGAAAGCAAGCAAGAGTAAAATATCCGTAAATCAGATCACATACTTCATTTAAAGCAGCATCAATCTTGATAACGTTTATGTCGTGTAGGTCAGAGAGTTGGGTTGTATACTGGACACCATTCGGGCTCGTCAATTCAACGCTGTTTATTTTTGGGTCATTTGGATTCGATGTGTAGATGAAAAATTCGGCCGGAGCTTGTGACACTGCGGATTCGAAACTGAAATTGGCTTCTACAAAAGATCTAGAATCCCCTTTGTATTCGGCTTGATGAATCTGTGGATAAAATAAGAAATATAATCAAGGCTGATGAATGTTAATCACAATTTCTAGTAGTGCACTTTGTGTTATTCAACAATGTACATCTTTTTGTAGATATCTGAACAACAGTTTTATGTTGCAATAGTAATCTTTCAACTTTCTCATCAACCAACAAAATAAAACCTATGAGCATTTGTAATAGGATTGGAGAAGTTGCAGATTTGAGTAGATTTACATCAATTTCATTTCATCCCTACTTAAAGGTCATCACCATTTCACCGTCTACTATCATTCACCCGCACCCTTACTTTATTCTGAGTTTAGTTTTGGGTTAGATTTAGATCCTGCGATATTATTCAATGCTCAAAAACCATTTGTAAACGAGATTGGAGTGTGAGCAGAGTAATCAAAGTCTGGTCAGAGAACAGGAAGGAACCACTCAACCATCATAAATCCCCATTTGCGTACATTACGAAAAACAGAAAATTAAACTGGCGAAATTGGATTGGCTGGAATGGAACTTTTACATATGAACATGAGTGGATTTTGTAGAGAACCCGTTATTATATCTGTGTATGAAGACCAGACGGGTGACAACAAACAACAAATAAATGAAAGAGATAAATCCTTTTATTCAAATTCGGAATAATTATTACCCAAACCAACGTCATGCTCAAAGAAATGCTGGGAGTAAAACTCCCTAAACTGTGAGTATGAGCTACAATAGTGGATGGGAAACACCCAAAATTCAGTTCAGAGGGCTTTCATTTTATTTATTTGGCTCCAACTCGTGTTTCACTTTAATGTAACTTGAATTCAATTTGTTCAATGCTAAAATATGTTTGCGTATCAGTAAGAGTAGAAGTAGGAATTTCCTAATGCTATCAACCATTTGTTCGTTTACACATATATTGCTGTACGAGGCTGGAAATCCAATTTCCATTTCTTTCTCATCAAAGAAAATTTTAATAAATTGTCTTTTGTTCAAAATAAAACAAAGTGGTAGTGTGCCTGGAGGCTTATTGGAAAGTTATCTTATGTAACCTGGAACATGAAATTGAATGAATATAGCAGAATATTGTACAAGAATTTTAAGATTAAAAATAAAGTCAGACTTAATACGGCCAAGCTCAAAAGAAATCCTAAGAAAGAGCAATTTTTTTGTTTACGAAAACTGAGTGTGGGTAATTAGTAGTATTTCTTTTCATCTTTTGATCACAAACGCCGAAGAAGTTACCAACCTCAAACAAAAACAGTTAATTTTCTGCCTCCCAACTTTTTTCTTTTTGGTTTTACTTCTTTCACCTCTTTTTTGCAAACTTTGCTTTGTTTTATGACAAGTTCGTGATCCGGAGCAACCCAAACTTATTTGCCTGACTTCTTTAACCTTTTTGAAAGACGAGGAATACCAACAGGCAGTGCTCAACTTGAACACAATTGACAATGGGCAAGTTTCTTCGCAAATTCCGTAACAAAAGTTTTAGAATTTACACAATGAACAAAGAAGATAAGACATGATAAACGCCAGGAGTAGGTGTTCATTTGCACCCTAACACCATTGTATCGCACAACATATAGTTTCTTTGCAAATTCCGTAACAAAAGTTTTAGAATTTACACAATGAACAAAGAAGATAAGACATGATAAACGCCAGGAGTAGGTGTTCATTTGCACCCTAACACCATTGTATCGCACAACATAATTTATTTTTGCAGGATTGCAGGTCGGCCTTTTCTTGAATTATTAAATACCTTATTTTAATGCTCAAATGTTAAATATCGCTCTAAAGAACTAATCGCTGATTAACACTTAAACAAATATTCTTCATCTTTTCAGTATTTTCAATAATAATGTAACTTTATGGATTTATGTCAAAATCGTGTGAAAATGTATTGTTTTAATTTCTTGTGACTGGTTTAACCAATAATGACAATATGTAAGGTAAATATTAATAAATGACTGCCAGTAGTTATGATCTATAAATTTAAAATATTTTGAATATGAATATTATGCAGTTCCCTTTATTGCTACACTTGTGAACAAAGAGTGAACTGGTTGCCTGTCCAAAGGAACAAAAGCGTCAAAACTAACGCCATGTTTCATTTCACAAGCAATCAGCAATCAACTCAACTCATCATCTTCCTTAGATCTCTTGGTAAACTAACTCAAGATCGTGCAAAGTGCAAATTATTTCTGCCGACGTGGACAGAACTCACTTTTGCTGAACAATGCAACGACAGCACAGCCCTAAAAGAATGTATTTTCAATAATAATGTAACTTTATGGATTTATGTCAAAATCGTGTGAAAATGTATTGTTTTAATTTCTTGTGACTGGTTTAACCAATAATGACAATATGTAATAGGCTGCAGTGGCAGGGGTGACTGGGCCAGTAGTGGCGTTGTCTTTATTGAACAAAAAAGTTGGAAGCTTTACAACCTTCCAACAAAAAGTACAACTTTTTCTGGCGTTTTTACGGCAAACGATTTACGGCAATTTACACTTTATAACAATACGCATGTAAATAAAATTCTACAGTATCTTCCTTTTTAGAGCAAAAAATCACAGGAAATAATAACGATTTACCAAGATATCCATGTAAATACTTAAACTTCTGCTCTGTTAACAACACAATATGTATTCTTCGGTTAGTGAGCGATAACTAGTAAATTTCACTGCACTTGCTGATTTGCATGGTTTAGTTTTGGTTGGACATTTTAGCCTAACTGACCGATAATCCTGAAGCATTCAACTATACTGTTTGTTACAAGTTGATGTCGTGCATCAAGTTGAATTGAAAGCGGAAAATCTTTCTTTATTTTCTTGTCGTCTAGTTTTATAAAGTAGAAAATTTTGTTTTTGCACAATTTGCCTTTTTCTAAACTTGCCATCACTCTTAAATGCCGTTTAACGTCAGAAAGTGACATGTCAGTGACAGCGTAACAATAAAAGGCTTGATGTGACGAAGATGCTTCAAAGGTAGTGAGAATTAAATCCTCCCTTATCATTTTCATTTATCACAAGGAAAATAGGCCATGAAAAGTGGGCTTGTAATAATAAATTTGCATTTAACTTCGACCATCACCTCATCAATCCGTGGAATAATCCAACTTTTCTTTGCAGTTTAATAATATCGGGCAGTTTGATGGTCGGTGGGTTAGCTATCGCAACTGTTGACTCCATTTATTAATGGGAGTAATAAATTTATTTAGAATTGGGCCTTTGTCCATTGTTGCTAATGTGTTGGTTGGCCTGCTTTGAGCTTCGTTGTTCGTTGCAAGGATGTGCAAAAACGTATTCCGAGTTTGGACAAGAAAAAAAGCCAACGATACTGGGGATTTATTTAATGCGAATAAATCTTTCCAATCCTAATTTAGTACTTGTTAGTAGCGGCGACGCCGTCTTGGCATATCCGCTTTTTTGTGCATACTAGGCTAGCTGTAGTTCAGATTCTAGAAAAGCCATGAAAAATATTTGGTGGATATTTGAGGAGCTAGTAATAGTTAAGCTTCATTTGTTTTATCTTAAATTCCGGCCGGGATTTGTCTTCGTCCTTATTAGTTTTACGACAAGAATATTATAAATATATAGTACTAATATAAAGATTACTATTGATGGCAAACTCCAATAACTCCACACCTTATTTTGTACTGTTTAAAATGTTGAAAAAAACTCACCATGACCGGCCAATTTGCTGCCAGATCTTCCGTAAAGTAGCGTTGAATGCTCATAAGAGCGTTGATAAGTTGTACAAAAGTTGACATATGAGTGGTAGGTCCAACTCCAGTTTCTGAAGAAAGAATAGAATGCAAATTTGTAATAATGTTTCTGGATCGTGGATTAATTGTAGGAATTATTACTATACGGGAGAATTGTATGAATTAAAAATTAAATTTAGGTATACACATGTTTTGTCCATGAATTAAAGATTTACCTCTCACGACAAAATGTGGCCCATTCGTTCCTTCTGCTAAGACTGCAATTTTCCCATCTCCTGTAAAGATAAAATATATCGTATAATTGAATCTTTACTTGTATCGTTTTTTTCTCGTAGTAACTCATCCATCCTCTTTCGTCTTATTTATTGTCAACCAGCCTCAATCTCTTGTATTCTTTTTCTGCGACCCATACAAGCAGCCAGCTCAATAAAATTGACATGAACGACGACCCCCATTACATGGAGGGCAGAAGAGCATAGCACATAATTCAATCTCGATACGCAATTCATGCACAAAATAGCTTATAACTAACTCTTCCATCCCACTTTCCCTCCCTTTATGGAAGGAATAACAGACACATACAAGGAAAAAGTTGACCCAATTCCTAAATCCAGTTTGTTCAATTTCTTAATAGAAAAATGTCGTCGTTCCGTCCTCTTCGGGAAAAAAGATCTGATGAGAAAAATAAATTGAAAGCACAGAAAAATAGGTTCAACTGGATTCACAAAGAAAGCTACGGTAAACTTGGAGAAAGTCGCAACACTTGATAAATATACCACGGACCGTTCGCTTCTCTCTGGCTAGCTCTTGATCTGATCTCTGCCGTTCCCGTGCCGCCATTCAGTAAGACTCAGTCAATCTAAAGAAAGGACCTCAGTCACCAAGCATAACATTGAACCCAAGAAGAAATCAGAACAAACGAAAGTAGACTAACATTGAGCGATTGCTGTTCAGATTGTTGCAGCGTAGCATATACCATATCTGTAGTGCAAATATCCGTGGCATTCTCTTGGTTCTTCAGAAAAAGAAAAGTCGATTTGGACCATGAACTTAGTTCAACTTTCAGCCAGAACTGAAATGACAGGTTTTTAAGTCGAAATCAAAGTACATGCAACCGGGTTGGCAAGAGTGAACAGAGGAAATGCGTTTATTTTGCTAGTAAACGACATTCTCCGCTTTTTTATTGCAAAATATTGTCCGAAAATTGGTTTACTGTGTGTAAGTATTCGCTTGCTAGGGTACATAAACATGAATGTACTGGGACTAGCCCGCTGATGGAATATATGTTTTGAGGGCTCTGACTCTGGTTTTGGTAATAAACGGGACTTGTATTTGAGAAGTTAAAGAGAAGCATATAAAACACCAGAGAAAAAACTTTCTTATAGGTCGGATGGGTTGGATACTTTTCTTGCTTTTTGTTTATCCATCAATGTGCTTCTGCTACTTGCCTATCTCACGGAGAAAACAAAAGAAAGCATGAATTGGATCCATGAATGTGTAGAAAGAATTACAACATTTCCTTTTTTTTGCAGTGAAATATTGGTAAAAGTTTACACATTTATTTCTTATTGCATGCCGAGCGGAGGGTAATGGCTGCGCTGGATGAAATTCCTGAATTCTTTCGCCCACCTTCATTCTTCTTCAACTCTGTAGTTAGTCCACCACCATTCCAATCTAAGCATGGCTAGATTACGATTACGATAGGATTTTACTTTTACTTTACAACGCATTAAGTTTGCCGCATATGGCCCATTAGACTTATCGAACTCCAAACAAAACTCTCACCTTCCCAACTGAAGGAAGTAATTCCATGTCCCGTTATAAATAAATGAATCTCAATCTTCTAAGAATGGATTCAGTATCGATAACTAGCATTGAAATATATTTTAGATATAAATAAATTCAGTCCGATATTTTTACAATTTTACAATTTTTACAATTTTACAATTGCAATTTTTTGAAAAATGTTTATACCTAGGTACAAATTCGATTTCAAATTTTTGTATTTAAGGGAAATGTTAGACTGAATATTTCACACTCTTTTACCCTATAATTCTGACCATCCTAACTAGTCCGACTCCACACTGATGGAAACTGACTTTGCGCCTTCTTTTTTACCTCTTAGTACACCATACGTCTTTCCTCCCTGTCGAGTTACTACCAATAAATCCTGAAAACTAAGACACTAAACTTAGCCCTGATCTCTTTTTGCTACGAATGGGACTCAGCCCAGCCAGTATAAAACACTACGATATGCAAGTGCTCATGCTGAGCAGATTTATACTTTTACTGGACTTTGGCTTGATTTGAAAAAAATACGTGATGGTTTGCTTGGCTTATTTTTTCAACTAAAGTCTTCCGACAACCACTGTTGCATACGGATTTTTGCATTTAGAAAAGTCAACAGCAAGTTTTTTGGAAATAAATATTCGGATGTTATGAGCGACTTCGTATATGATTTACTACAAAAATGCATGCATCCACCAAAATCTATGATCTTTAATATATAAAGCAATTTCATTAATCCAATACAGATAGTTAATATTTAACTGACACAGTAAAACCGACTCCAATGCAACTACTACAATGAGATATGTGTTTAAAACACCTACGAATTGCTATTTGCGGTTTTTATTTCGCGTACTCATACGGAAAAGCGGCTAAACACCCAATTCCATCCAACACTATGGTAGAATGCTTTCTTCCTTTTAATTGCCCTGATTGGGAGAAAACTGGAAGCGTTCCAGATCCTGAAACTAGAGTCCAACAGCTTCACTTCGTCCTATCTAGTTTCGTATACATCAGTTTAAAACATCGCTTTTCCGCCTTCTTATATAAAACACTCGGGATAACGAACATCATTTAGAGAATGGCTAGGTGATAAATAAATTAGTTGAAAAATAGAGAGGACGACGTTGAATAAGTCGAGAATCTTGTTAGTATTGAGTTGTGGGTGGTAGAAAGCTATTGGAAAGAAATTAATGTGAAATTGCTTCTTTACTCGTTCTGGGCTTTGTATGTTTTCATTTTCTGGCATTTTGGTTTATGGGACGAAATTCGTGAGTGAATTGAGGTACGGCCGAGGTTGACATGAAGACGAAGACGCTTTCTTCAAGAAAGCATTCAAAGATTGGTTTGTTGGTTTCTACTCCAAGTCCACCACAACCACAAGGATGGAATGAGAGAGACTATAAATTGATGATGCCATTTAGTTGAGACCTTCCTTGACTACTGGACTTACCCGCACTAGGAAATTCTATACTAGCAACCGAGACCTCTTCCAGTCGTAGAAGTTCCAGGGACGTTTCCAGATCAGGGGTAGACACACTGCCTTGGCTTATGAGAATGATTACGGATCCCGCTGCCCTTTGTTGATTTCTCTTGAGCATCTGTAAAGAACAAAAAAGACAGATGCAATCCTTATTCCTTGTCATTTACTAATCACCCATCGACCACACACTGATTTTAATCAAGATCTTGATCGTTTGCTTACAATCACTGAATGCTCGCTACTTCGTACAGATATTATTATTTCGGCCTTACCGATAGTCGTGCGCTACTTATTGTTCAACTATTTTTTGAACTTTTTTTGTATTTTACATTTCACAAACATAACCCATCCATGCATTATTGCAACTGTGCGACTATCTTTTTATCTCAGCGGAAATTGATGGGATTAAGCTACCTGGAGTTGCAAAGTTGAGTTATTTATTCAACGTCTGTCGCATTTTTATTCATGTACCTTAAAATTTACCACATTTAATTTATGGTAAAATTGGCATGGACGGAATTTGCACACCAGTGAGTACAACTCATGTCAATTAGTTTTTCGTGACTTTGTGCAATTACAATTTCTTCGTCTTGCAGAATTTTAGATCGCAAAATTGCACGCAGATCTGGCAATATCATGTACATAGATACATCGTCTGCAACTCTGGCGTATATTTTACGGACAGGGTTGACATTCGGTAATTAAATTTGTGAAGATAAGACGAAAGATAAGTGAACAAGAAAGTTAAGAGTGATAGACAGGTTGGTGGTTGGTTCAGGTTCAGTGTGTGTTGAACCCTAATTCAGCTCAAGAGCAAGACAGGTCCTCGTTTTCTTGTGACAACAAAGTAATAAGGTTGGCCTTGGCACCAACACCGATACTTTTTGTCTTTGCTTTAATCAATTTTCCCCCTCATCTCTAATAAGTCAAATCAAGATTGAGGTTTTCAACACCAGCCATAGCACAAGCTAAACAACCGAAGAAAATGGTCCAGCCAAGTTCCTCTACTCATTCGTCTACGGGGGTGGAGGCTTGTTGGATACCTTTGGTGTGTATTCGAGTTGACATCAAGTGACATGCCAGATGACACTAAGCGGAATAGAAGACAAAGAAGAACAAGAACAAGACGCTAAATCTGGAGGGTGGTTGACTGTTTCAGTTGATATGAGAAATTCGATCAGAGTATCCACTCATCGGTCCATTGTCAAATTGCAGTGCCACCACCATGCCCTTTAAGATCAGCTTTTGTTAGCTTGTAGCAAGAAGGTTGATTCGTTGGTTGGTCTTGGTCTTTTGGCTTGGTTGGGCTTATTGTCTGGCATGGCATTTACCACCCCATCACATGCAATGCACCGCAACTATTGGGAAACAATCGAAAATTGATGTCGACATTTTGATCTTTGTTTGGAAGAGGGGAGACTTTAATGGAATCTTGGCTTCCTGATGAAATACCTTTACTCAGTTCAGCCTTTACTTTGACTTCCCATGCAAACCATGCACATGACTGCTCCATGTTTTCCTTCCCGTGTCTTTATTTCATCTCATTTCATTCTATTCAACTGTTATAGAAAGATAGGTGCATCAAAAACCGAACAAATAAACTATTGAATAAAACTGCTCCCAGCTATAACCGAAATACATACATATCCTATGTCCCAGGAAGCTTCTTCATTCTCTTACAGATTCTGTTTAAACAACAAAACAAAAATCAAATAGGAGCAAACACTTGGACTTCGTGTCCGACCCAGGATATGTTGTGTTGTCTGTTTTTAAGATCATTTTATGATGAACCATAAACATTCAACATACAAGCGATAAACACAACAGAAGCCAAAAAGAACAAAAGTCAAAGTACCAGCTCTCCATCACGGCCACGGCTCACGATTGAGTTTGAGTATCGACGATCATTTTGTTTTATGGGCTTTTCTTATTCCTTCGTGGTCTTCTCATTTTTACGGATGTAGTATTGCAATCTACCAAGTTCTTTGTGCATTGTTTATAATTCAAGTTTTTCCTGAGATTGAACTGGATTTGTTTGCTTACTCCCCCTTTACAAGTCTGATGAGAGTCAGGGCAGCCAGTCAGTGCCCTTTTTGTGGCTTCGTTTATTCTGTGGATGATTGTTTTTCATTTGAACTATTTACATAATGATCTGGCTGGACCTCAATTCCACTTCAATATGTAGGAGTACACTCTCAAAATACGGTTTCTTGTTTAGAATTATTAAAAATGACCTGCTCCAAACCACAAAGCACCACGAAATTATTTGCAAGGGCAAGATTAAATTTGAGGTTTGTTCTTGGGAGTTCGCAAATCAGAAGCAAAAAAAAATATCTTCTTTTTTTATTTCGCAGAAACCCCAAACTTAACCTTGATCTCGGAAACAGAACAGATGGAAATTTATGTACGTGGGACATTTTAGTTTCATACTCTCTCTTGCTTGAAAAACCGAAATCTTCAATCAATATAGCATTACAATTTGTTCTTGTATGGTCAGCTTAATGGTGGCCATCGATCTTTTCCAATAATCCAGGACGAAGGACTTAATGCTCATGCCGAATTCCGAGTAATAATGTGCTTGTAAAATTTTCAACACCGAAAAACTGTGATCAATAAAGGGTTGCTCACCAATTTCTTTCTATTTATTATTTTCCAAGTCACTTGTCCAAACAATTCTTTAAAAATTTGGTGACAAGTGATGACGACAACAGGTTCCAATCATTGCATTTATATGGGTAAACATTTCAAAAGTTCTAACAGTCACTGCATTCAACAAATACCACCTGCCAAAGTATTGGACTCGGAACTACGTCAACTTCACCACAGTTCTGGGAGCCAATCACTCATATTTTATCATTATCATGCATTTAAGATGTTGACAGAGATTTTGGGGTTAGTTAGTTAGTCAACATATACCGAATCCAAGGAATTGAAGAACAAAAAAGTTAGTTCAATTGTCAGTCAAACAAAGGATGGGAAGGAAATAAGGGATGTTTGTATTTGATGAGTTTATTACCATACTTGAACAATGATTTGACTGGCTAGATGCCAATAAAGGGTAAAAAGAGCATCATGCGAGATGGATTGACTTCATTGATAGATAACGACATGACGAGTAACATAAGTTTGTCGTTGGAAGTAGAAAAAGAGCAGTTTGGACATTTTGTCTGCAACATGTATTTTATATTTCTCCACTCACAACGTCAACACGCAGCATTTCTTGCGAATTAAATTTCTGCACACACACGAAGAGTCGGAGAAATAAGGAGGATTCATAAATTGAAATTGGATTTCACTGAGAAATGTAGAACTAAGTAATTTAATTTTCCTGTAAGAGTACTTACCTCGACAGCTTGGAAGATTCCTCGTCTCAGAGAAATGCTGCCACCCGAATCCACACTATAATCCACAATTAATTTCATAAAATTATAGGAATGTCAATTACGAGTGGTTAAATATCAGACTTACTTAGGGTAGTTCGGCAACTTGTCGGCTAATGCACGCCTCAAGGTAAGTGTCTGAAGTGAAGTTATATTTGAGAGTATTTTGACATCGTTAGTTGAAACGCTAATGAGACCAATTTGACTACCGACTGGAAGATCATATTTGATGAACTTTCTCACGGCAAGTTTCAAGAATTTCCAAACATCCTGAAAATAGGCAAAATCATTTAATTAAACATTGATTTGAAATAACGCAACAGTATTCCAATTGAAATCCAATTGGTATTGGATGATGCGCAAGATGTTAGTTGCGATTTTCATTTCGATAAATTAATAATTTAAATATTGGCAAAATTGATCGAATTTATCGAATAAGAAATCATTTCGCATTCATTCAATCTTTGTCAATATACCGTTTTCAGTTCAACTACTTTTTAAGCAAATGAGATTGGAACCGGGTGTTCCCTAACCCTACTAAATCTCAATCAATCAAAATCAGAGAGGTGCAATTTAGTCCACACTACCTACGGGATCCTCAATAGTATTTCAATATTAGCCAGATTACTAGAGCAGAACAGAGAAGAGCAAAACATCAATTCAATTTAATTCTCCTTATTGCCCCTTCAAGCCATTATTTACCACTTAAAATCCTAAACCTGCTTATTATCCGAGTTTTGCTTGGTTTTGTGTAGTGTAAGTTGCAGCAGTTGGGCTGGATTCCATAATCAAATTTTACTATGAAACGTAAAATCAGATTGGAAAATAGAAATACTTTACTACTCCAAGTCTCATTTCAATAACTGGCAAGGATTTTCACAAGCTCTCAATTGGAGTATGCAACCTTCATGGACCTGCTCCAATTTTATGACTTTTCTGTGAGCGGAATTTCATAAAAAACATCTGAATTACCAGCTTCCTCACTCTCCTCTCCTACTGCTTGAGCCAGTTTCATTCAAAATAGGAAAAAAAATCCTAGCCAAATTATACACAAAGCTGTTTATTGGACTGTTATAATGGCTTTTATAAAATATGATGCGTATAATAAACGCTTCTTAATAATTGGTAGTAAAATATAAATCATCAAACTTGTTCACTTGATGATACAATTTGCTCAGTTTTATTATATTTCATTTTACGACTAACTGCATTCTAATCTAAATATTCAAGAGCCTAGCTCTGAGTGGCGCTCTGGTTATCATTTTATGATAAGCCGAAAAAAAAGAATTTACATTTTATGAGTCTGAATTATTTGCAAATGAGCATTTGTTAACAATTTGAATCAACACAGTAAAGCGGAACTTCCACAATGAATTTATTGTCCGCAGTTGATTTTATTTTATTTTAATGATGCAAACACATATGTACATATTTGTATGTGTATATGGGAGTCACGGATTCTCTAAAAATTGCAACCTCATCGATTAGCTTACGTGTGCATTTTATACTACCTCACTCTTGAAAATTTGCTTTTCTTATAAACCAACTGACTGAATTGTAATCTAAAATTTATTGTGGACAAGTATTCATGTAATTAGATTACTATTCTACTGAACAAGAGTTGTTCATATATTTTCTTACTCAATTCAATCCGTCTGCTTACTTAGTAGTACCTAATACACTGAAGATTGATGCATTAGCTAATAATATTTTGAAGTCACCGATGCGTAAAATCATGCCACGTTAGCTTTAAAAAGTTACAAATATGAAAACTCATTGACAAAATAATTGCTTTATTCATCATTCATCCTCCTTCCGCGGAGCTGTACGAGGTTTGAATCTGAATTCTGATTCAGATCGAAAAAAACGCGACTCAAAGCCAGCGAATGATTTGATGTAAAATGAAGATGAATGTATTGAATATTGAATAGTAGGCAAAAGAATTTTGATTCTACACATCATCCTCATCAGCCATGCTTCACATTTATATTATTTTCCATATACGGTCAAACTATTAAATCTTGATCCAAGCCGAGTTACTTAATGGGTCGGTTGGCAAAGAAGCCACACCGTGGTTGAATTGAATTCTTGATTCATTTTTCTCGCTTCCTCTTTCTCTTTTCAACGTACAACCAAGAAAAAGAAATGATCATTAGTGAGGCTCACAAAAGGTGAATAGAAAAATTTACAATTTGCCAACCATGGACAATTTTAGATGATAAAAAAGTTTAACCAATATGTACACCTCACAAAACAAAACTAAACGAAGGCGGTTTGAATAGGTTGACTTTGATTTTTTATTATGTATCAACCAGCAGCAAGAAATAAGTAGACTTAGCCCAGTGACAGTGACACAGTGTGACCAACCGATTCAAAGTCAATGGCATTGCGTAGTAACATGCTCAACTGAGCTAAATATAAGAATTTACAACGTTTATGAAAGTAAGAGTTTAGAACGGATATTCTTATGAATTAATGGATAGTAAAATAGGCAAGAAACAGTGTTATACTGACCCTCATGTTCATATTGCCTGTTTCTTCAACCAACAAAACAAATCTGGGCGTAGTAATTTGTTTGACAATGAATTCCGTCGCAGGAACAGGCACGTTCGGCTCCCTGGAAAAAAAGAAGACGTTATAACAATACATATATTAAAAGAATGTTGTATATGGACACGTTTAGATGGAGATTGACCCTAACAAACATGTCACTACATAAACTAAGCGGCTTTGGCAAAGAAAAACCACACGTGACAAAATATAGTAAATGCTTAACTTATGGGCTGAACTTTACTTTACACTTGTGGTCATATTCCACCAATAGGTAAGTACACGAATTTACTAATTTGACGTCGGGATGAAGTCGAGAAAACCAAAAGTGCTGACTTATGGTTAAACTAAAGCTTATA
>JAAXNX010001744.1:0-16335 GCA_036491905.1 Folsomia manolachei | reverse complement strand
GCTTAGTGAACTTATACTGAGCAAGTCGGGTTTGAAACCCGACATCTCAAACCAGACATGTCAAACCAGACATCTCAAACCAGACATGTCAAACCCGACAATGTATTAATAAATATATAATGAAATGCTTATATTTATATGTTCCAAACGGCTGTAAACTTTGAACCTCTGGAAACACAATCCGCAGATGAATGGTTTCTCCATAGTGTGGCTCCGGAGGTGATTTGTAAGACTTGTTGACGAAGCCAGGGATTTGGAACAAAAGTAACAGGACCAAGTTCTAGATTGGGGTCGTCCTGCCGGGGAATGATGTCTTTTAATGTGTTGCGCCAAACTGGCGGGATGGGCTGCAGAAAATTGGCAAGTTTTTTCAAGGCAGACGAATGGCTTCTCTTGAGTGTGGGTCAGGAGATGATATTGCAAATATGAGTGCTCAGTGAATCTCTTTTTGCAGAAGTAGCAACCAAATTTATCTTGAGCTCTGTTATGGATCAAAGTATGCCTATTAAGTTTAGATTTAGTGAAGAAGCTCTTCAGGCAGGTTGAACATTGGAAACGTCTCGTTCTCTTGGGATTGTGAACAATTCCCATGTGCTCTTTTAAACTGCGGGTATGTCTAAACTGTTTGGAACAGGGGACACAGTTTTGAGGCATCTCTTCCGTGTGGACATCCTGGTGCACTAAATATAAACAATTTGACGTAGTAACAGATTTTTTTATATTTATAATCATTTCATTTACCCCGAAGAACCTGTGGCGAAGAAAATGCCATAGGACACTTCTCACATTTGTAAGCTTTTTCTAAAGTGTGAGCCGACACTATGTGGGTGCGACGATTGGATTTACACTGAAAGAATGTTAGACCAATAAATTTGAGTCCTACCAAAAAGTTTATTTAGTTCAACTCACAGTAAACTTGGAGTCGCAGAATGGGCAGGGAAATCTTATTCCGTGATGAATGGTTGCAATGTGTTGTTTTAAATAATAGTTGTCTCTATACTCTTTAGTACACTGGTCCACTGAGCATTTGAATTTTGGGACCATTTTTCTAGCCAAATTCATTTTAGTCTTAACTTTTAACGTAGCTAAACAATTAATCGAATTCCTGCACGGTTTTGAATATGTTTGACTGTCTCAGCTGAGAAAATGGTAAATGCTTCAGCAGAGAAGATTAACTAATCTTAAGATAATAAGGTTTGTAGCCTGTTACTTGTATATCCACGAGAAATTGACCTCTTCATGATTAAAAGTTAACCTCATTTCTCTTTCCTAAAACTTTGGTTTGGACGAGGGTAAGGTTTCTAATAGTTGTATGATATATTGTAAGTAAAGGAGTTCATGATCAGTATGATTTGTTGGGCAATGTCATGACTTGTGAAAAGTTTGCAAGTCATTAATTGCTAGAACCAACTTTACTCCAAGAATTTGGTTGCTCATCTTTTAAGATGATATCATATATTAAACTTACTGGAAAAAGTCTGCCAATTATGCAGACAGAAGAGACCTCTAAATTATGTCAATCAAAATCGTATAACAGTCACAGCTTTTCCATCGTTTCCTCAAGAGCATACTTCAAATAAGTAATTAACTTGGTTAAGGAAATGAGACGTCTACCACTTTCCACAATCCTTGGATATTTAATTATCTTAAAATTTAAAAATAAAGTTAATTAGGCAAATATTTCCTTAAAACATTTAGAGCATGTGCCGCTCCCTTACTCCCTATTTTATGGATGCAGTTCGGGTCGGTAAAGTATGATGCTACAACAATTAATCCGCTCCGACAGGCTGAGATAGAGAGGCTTTTTCTATCATCTTTATCTTGTGATAGAATTAAGATTAAAAATTTACAAATAGTTTTCACCATGTTTAATGAAACTCATGCAAACTTTGTCATTTACAGGCTCAGCTCAGAACTCCGGTGAATGTGAAACTTTTCAAGGATTTTACACTGCGGTAAACATTGTAATCTCGTTGTTTGGTTAAACCACAATAAAGTGCGGGTGAACAATTAAAAATGTAATCCACATAAATTTAATTCTTGACATATCTCAAAAAACTAGAAATCTAAAACTAAAATCAGGGATGGAGTCGGAAATTGAGATTAAACTTGAAACTTTGGAATCACTACAACAATCAGGATTGGAACAGGTAAAATATGGTCTTGAAATATGACACAATAAAATCCCATCCAATGACTGTAAATCATTAAAGATGGATGAACTGATAAACGACGAGATTGAGGACAACCAGTCACAAAATATTGCTCCGGAAGATGACCTGGGTCAAGGGTTTCCACAGGATAAAGGGTCAACTGGGCATCCTCTTTGGTAAGAGACTGATCGAAGTGGATTCAAAGGTTGGACAATTATAAAATTGATTTATGTCTTGGCAGCAATGTAAATGGTGCTGCAATTGCTGCTCAGTCATCTGCGACATCCTACAAGTGTCCCTATGAAGGCTGTGATGTCGCCGTGGCGGAATTCAGTATCCTTCGACACCTCCACAAATTCCATCCTAACTCTGTGGAGGAAGTCGTGATTCGTCAGAGTTTACAGGATAAAGCACCCGGCGCCGGGGTGGGTGACATTCTGAATACTTTGGACACTGTCAAAAGAATGATGCAGTCGGAGGGAGGAGACCCGGTAGCTAGCAATTCTTGTCAGGAAGTCAAAATAGAAGCCGGAAGTTGCCCATCAAGTCCTGAAATTGTTGCGGTCTCATCAGCTTCCAAAGCTGTGGTTGTATCATCAAATTCCAGAGTTGCGGCTGACTCACGCTCGTCTATTTCTGCATACAATCGTGGAAGACTGCAATATTTTACTCGAGGAAGAAATGGTCATGCCCAGAAACGATATGCGTGTCCAAAGCCAGCCTTGATTCGAGCAGTGCTTCACAATTTTACTGTGGGATCCGGCTTCTATTGCCCGGAATGTCGGAGTGGCACTAGGAAAACGATGCCTTCAACCTGGAGTGTTCACAGACATTTGACAATATATCATCCGGATTCGGAGATACTCCGAAATCCTGACTCCGTGAAACTTAAATTGCTTCTATATACGGGACGAGAAGCATATGGAGTGGATCAGACCTATAGCAATCAATTAAGAATGGAACAAGTTCGAGAAAATCATGCGAATGAGATTGACGACTCCGATTTTATCACGATTTCCTCATCTCGTGGAACTTTGTCAGCATTCCGTCAATGCCTACGACAATACCGGCTTTACCCTCAAATCCCACATAATTACTCGTCCTCCTGTCCCATCTGCAAAGATAGGAATGATAACTCAACCTTCTGCAACTCTACAAACCTTTCCCTCCACATTTTGAAGGTGCATCCTGGCTGCGATTTGCTAAGAAAATCAAATCTGGGTAACTTCACGCCACACAAACGGACTAAGAAAGCAAAAATGAAACTTACCAAGCTCCGCCAAGCTATTCGCATCACAAAAATGAAGATCAGAGCCATCAGTTCGACTCGGGGTGGGGTTGGAGGGCCCAGAAAAGGAGGAAAGCTTCCATCTCCTCTTACTGTGGAGTTGAAGAAATGCAAGACAAATTGTGGAACAGGATTTTATTGCCCAGACTGTGCTACTTTGGGAACAGAACGAATCTTTAGTATCGTCCCCAACGTAGTTCGCCACATGATCACGTACCACCCGGACTCGGAGCTGTTACTATTTTATCAAAGAAGGAAAAATCGTGGTCATAAGAAGTCTTCTGGCGACAAAGTTGACGTTCCTGGGTGTCAGAGCGATATTCAATTAAATTCCACAACATCAATGGATCCAGTGGTTGAAGAGATTCCAGGAATCCAGCCTCAAACCGAGGAGGACTCTGGTTTCATCACAATTTCATCAAGTTCTGAAATATTAGCGAGATTTCGGCGATTTCTAAGAAGATACCGACTATTTCCAGAAATCCCGAAGAATTATATGACTTTCTGTCCACTTTGCCAAGAAGGAGGTTGTTCGCCAAGTTTTACCCGGATTTTCAATCTGTCCCTACATATTTTGAAGGTGCATCCTGGCTGCGAATTGTTGCGAATGTCAAATCTGGACGGGGTTGTTGACGAAAGACTAGGACGACCTCTTGGACGGAAGAATAATCCAGTCTTTTCTGGACAAGCCAAAGTTCCTGGTCCTCTTTGTAGAGAGTTAATGAAATACAAGACAAGCTGTGGAACAAGGTTTTATTGTCCAGACTGCAGTAGGATGGGAACAGTACAAATCTTTAGAGTTGTCTCGAAATTGGTTCGCCATCTGAGAACACATCACCCGGATTCGGAGCTGTTCAAACTTCCTAATGAAAGTCATATCCGGGACAATGGAGCCGAAATTGAAGCTTCAGCTTCCCAAAACTCCGGGGATAACAATGCCCTCAGCCCTATAGAAGACGTTGGAGCGAATAATTTGGCCAATATTTTATGTCAACCTTCATCTTCTAAATCAATATATGAACCAAGTCAGCCAATTAGTTGCAAGAGTTATAATTCAGTATCCTGGTCATCCCTGGATTTCAATGGAGTTGAAGAGATTCAAGCCAAGATTTGGGCCGAGATATCCAACATTTGTTCAAGTACAGATCCAAACAGGATCCTATGTCCACTTTGTCCTGACGCAGTAAAGAAACCAGTCTATCAAAGCTGGCACTACCTTTTCCTACATTTTGAACGCAGTTGTCCCACTTGGAAGACGCTACACCCCGATTTTCCGTATGTGTACTTATCTCAAAGACGGTGGAGCTGTGGATGGTGTATTCGACCAGCTTTTTGGCAACAACAATCTTTAACTGAACATGTGACCAAGGAGCATACTCAAATATCTCCTGCGGCGATCGATGGCCCACGTAGAAATGATAAGGAGGACGCTTTATACCTGTCACTGGTGTCGGGAGGATTGTCAGGATTCAAACGGTTTAAAAACACATTGTTGTACTGGACCATCCAAGGTTGAGAATAAGGATAATATAGTCTTGAAACGATTAGACAACCAATTTGAGTTGCAGTCACAATTCTGGTGTTAGTTTTGAATCTACTGAAGTTTTCGAAGACGCCCTTGGATCCGTTAAATAGAGCTTTGCTCGTTTTGTGGTGACTTGTTTTCTCCACAGGAAATAAGTGATGACTTAAAAATTCACGCAGAATAATTTTGTACAAATTCGCTAAAATAGCGAGAGATTGCTATTATTATTTTGTCATTATTCTAGCCTCCTCACTGGGATCGAGCTTGCATTATTTTAATTCTCAAGTAGTGCAGTGCAATACATTTAGATATTCTGACCAGTAATTGTAAATGAGCTTACTTACTGATACCTTTAATAGCTTCCCGTAATTTAACTTGAGAGCAAAATAATGTATTTATTTAATTATGTTTATTCAAGGTTCCAATTTAAATGTATTATTTTATTGGGTAAAGTTTAGCGTCATTTTTTTGTATCGTCAAATAAAAATCGGTAAAGTTTGTTCCTGGATTGTTTTTGATTTCAAGTTGAAATGTTTTTTAATGATTCCAAGAGTTGTTTTAATCCTTTTCTGTGTTGCTTTATATATAATTGTGTTGTAATAATGGGCACAAATCCGAATTTACAAGTAATTTTCAAGATTATTACTGTCTTAGAATGCAAACTTACACATTTACATTGTCTTCAAATGACTGGGTGAACGTGATAGGATTAGGAATGCGGCAAACAATAAACACATTGTTTATTGTTTTGTTAAGCAAATAATAAAGGGAGCCTGTTAACAAATAAAATAAATTAAAAATAAATTGTTGACGGCATAACTCTCAAAATTAAATCTAAAAAAAATAATAATTTCGTCCGGCATGGAGGCTGAAATTGAGATAAAGTCTGAAACCTTGGAATCACTGGAACAGGTAAATTTACGAAATAAAGGAAAACACTGAAAATAATGTTATCCAATGATTTGTAAAATATTAAAGATTGAAGAGCTTAACAATGACCAGGTTGAGGACAATGAGTCACAAAATATTGCGCCGTCAGATGACCAGGGTCAACGTTGTAATGGGTCAGGTGGAGCAGGTTATCCTCTTTGGTAAGATTTTCTTATTCAGACTTATCTTAACTTGATTCAAAGGTTGGACAGTTATTTTATTGATTTGTGCTCTGCAGTGATGTAAATGGTCCTGTAATATTTCCGACATCCTACAAGTGTCCCTATGATGGATGTGATGTCACTGTGGCGGAATTCAGTATCCTTCGACACCTCCATAAATCCCATCCCAATTCGGTGGAGGAAGTCCTAGTTCGTCAGAGTTTGCAGGATAAAGGACCCGGGGTGGGTGACATTCTTAAAACTTTGGCTACTGTAAAAAGCATGATGCAGACGGATGAGGGAGAACCGGAGGATAATAATTCTTGTCAGGATATCAAAATGGAACTGGAATGTCCTCCTCCAAACACCAAAGTTGTTCCTGGGACATCAAATTCAGACGTTGTTGATAATCATGCCTTACCAAGTCCCAAAGTTGTTGATGTCTCGTCAACCATTCCTAAACTAGTTGCTGTCTCGTCAAGTCTCCAAATTGTGACTAGCTCTTCAAATACCGAAGCTCCTTCAAATCCAGATTCTGAAGTTGTTGGTAAGCTTACCACGCGATCTTCATCCAGTCCCAAAGCTGCTGCCACTTCAAATTCCGAAAATGTTGCAGTTTCCTCAAATTCTGAAGTTGCTGCAAAACCCACCTCGTCAATTCCCAAAGTTGCTGCTGACTCATCCTCAATTTCCAGAGTTGTTGCTGAGTCATTAATTTCTTCATCAAATCTCAGAAAAAGTGGGAGACACCAATATTTTACCCGAGCAAGAACACGCCGTCCCCAGAAAAAGCATGAGTATCAAACCGGTCCAAAGGCAGCCTCGGTTCGAGCAGTGCTTCAAAATTTCACTCTAGGATCCGGCTTCTATTGTCCCGAATGTCGGGGTGAGTCAAGGAAGACAATGATCTCAACTTGGAGTGTTCACAGACATTTGGCAACTTTTCACCCGAATTCAGAGATACTCCGAAATCCGAGCTCCATCAAACTGCAAGTGATCCAAAGCACGGAGGATGAAATAACTGGATTGAATTCGACCCTTGAAGAACCTGGTTGTTCCCAAAATATGGAGCAAATTTCACAAAATGAAGCAATTGAGAATGGAGACCACTCTGATTTTATCACGGTTTCCTCAGATCCTGAGATTTTGTCAGGATTCCGTCGATTTCTACAAAAATATCGGCTATTCCCACAAATCTCACAAAACTACTCGTCCTCCTGTCCCCTCTGCAAAGAGGAGGGTCATCCCTTAACCCTCTCCAGCCTTCAAAACCTTGCACGACACATCATAAAGTGTCATCCGGGCTGTGATCTATTACGAAAGTCGAATTTGGACAACTTTAAAGAGCCGATGCGGGAGAGATCCAGACGACCCGGTGGTCAGAAGAATACAGTTTCCGGAATGAAAACCAACGCCTTAAATATTTCCCGTCGAGCAAAGTTTATGAAGTATAGGACAAAATGTGGAACTAGATTTTATTGTCCGGACTGCGCCTCCTTGAAAATCCAGCGAACATTTACTATCGTCCATAATCTAGTTCGTCATACTAAAACTTACCACAAGAACTCGAAGCTGTTACAACAAAGAAGAACACGTGGCCGTTCCATTTCAGAGAAAATTAACAACCCAATTGGCTCTGAGGGCGACGTCCAATTGCAGAACGCAACACGAACGGATTCACTCGCAGAGATTCAAGGAAATCAGTCTCTGATTGAGGACTCTGATTTTATCACACCCACCTCAGATCCCGGGACTTTGTCAGGATTCCGTCGATTCCTACAGAGATATCGGCTATTCCCTCAAATCACACAAAATTACACGGCTTCCTGTCCCCTGTGTAAAGAGGAGAATCGTCCCGCAACCTTCTCCAGCCTTGTTAATCTTCAAGGCCACATTTTAACGGGTCATGCAGGTTGCGAGTTATTGAGAAAATCAAATCTGGACGACGTTATTCCACCCATGTCCCGAAAAAGGCCGGGACGACCTTTGGGAAAGAAGAATAAATTGGACAAAGGAACAGTCAAACTTTCCGGATTCCGTAGAAGTGGACGTATCACCAAAATGAAAGCCACAGCAATCCGGATGTCACTTCGGGAGGTTAACTTGTCCAGAACAAGAGAAAGTCTTAATGCAGAGTTGGTGAAATACAAGATGCCAGGAAACCAGGCTCAGGTCGAGGAGGACTCTGATTTCATCACGATTTCATCGGATTCTGGAATATTGGCGAGATTCCGGCGATTTCTAAGAAGATACCGACTATTTCCAGAAATCCCGAAGAATTACACGGCTTTCTGTCCACTTTGTAAAGAAGGAAATTGTTCGCCAAGCTTTACTCAGATTTTCAATCTGTCCCTACACATTTTGAAGGTGCACCCGGGCAGCGAATTGTTGAGAATGTCAAATCTGGACGGAGTTGTGGGAGGAAAACTAGGGCGACCTCTTGGACGGAAGAATAAGTTTGTGGCTCAAGGACAAATCACAATTTCTAACACGGTTTATACGGACTTAATGAAATACAAGACAAGCTGTGGAACAAGGTTTTATTGTCCAGACTGTAGTAGGATGGGAAACGTACAAATCTTTAGAGTTGTCTCTAAACTGGTTCGCCATTTGAGAACACATCACCCGGATTCGGAGCTGTTCAAATGTTCTACTACAAGACAGTCGCAATCCCGTCCGAAGCGAGGTGCCGGGTTGGCTAGTGAAAGTAACAGTGAAATTGCAACGGCACCCGAGACTGAAAAAAGTTGCAAAGCTGATAAGCAACTGAAAACGGGTAAAAACTTTATTCGGACAAAATTGGCCGAAAGAAAGAACCAAAATCCTAAAACTACTCTTAGTGCAGAGTTAATGAAATACAAGACAAAGTGCGGAAAAAGACTTTATTGCCCGGAATGCGCTGCTTTGGGGACAGAGAAAACTTTTAATAATGTCGCTTTTAATGTGATTCGCCACCTGAGGAATTTTCACAAAGACTCGGACCTATTAAAATTGTCTTATGGATGGAAATGTAAGGAAGTTGGCAGAGGATTTGAATCCAGGTGGAAGAAATGGAGTACCAAAGGAAAAATAAGAGTTTCCGGGCTCCGTGGAGGTGACCGCGTCACAAAAATGAGAGCCAAAGCTATAAATGTGTCACGTGGGGTTGGATTGACTAATAGATTGACCAGCAATGGAATAGGACCACGTCCCAGTCCTCTGACTACTCGGTTGATGAAATACAAGACAAAATCTGGATTCTATTGCCCAGACTGCGCTGCTTTGGACTCGGAACGAATCTTTAGTCTGGTCGGGAATCTAGTTCGTCACATTAGAATCTATCACCCGAATTCGGAGCTTTTCAAGGTTTCACATGGAAAGCGATTTCGGGTTCGCAAACAAAATTCGGTGGTTGTGGAATCTCAAGATAAAGAAGTTGGTGCCGCAAAACGGCACAGGGGACTGAGACCAAGGAATTCATATATTGGCAAAGAACTCAAACCAAGACCTTCTTCATCCAAATCTGCGTCTGTTTCTATGCCAAGGAAGCGTCAATTACGACTCGCTCCTACTTCCAAGCCACTGCCATCCGCAAAGTTGTCGTACATTGACTCAAAATCTGTTGAAGAAACTCAAGCCAAGATTTGGGCCGAGATATCCAAAATCTGTTCAAGTACGGATCCCAAAAGGATTCAGTGTCCACTTTGTCCGGAAGGAAAGCAGAAATCCATGTATCTCAGCTATCACCACCTATTCCGACATTTTGAACGGAGTTGTCCCACTTGGAAGGAACTGTATCCGGAATACTCTCGAGTCTATTTGTTACAAGGGCATGGCTGGAACTGTGCCTGTTGCTCTCGATCCGACTTTTCCAACAAACAATCCCTTACTTCACATGTGAGAAAAGAGCATAGTGAAGTATCTTGGGAGGAGAACGAGATCCATGCTGAAAGGATAAGGAGCATGCTTTATACTTGTCACTGGTGTCGGGAGGATTGTCAGAATTCAAACGGTTTTAGAGCACATAAATGTCATGGGCCGGTAATCAAGGGTAATATTGAGAAGGTGGAACCTTCACGAGATAATGAGATGGCTTTGGAGTTGGACGTCCCGAATTGTCCTAGCGTTGGGATTGAGCCAACTCATGAAGATTTGGATGACAATCATGAATCCGTTTTGGAAGAACTTTGCTCTTTCTGTGGTGAACTGTTTGCTCCAATGGAAAGGACAGATCACTTAAAAACTCATGCGGAGGACGACTGAACTCGGTTAACGATTTAGAAGTCGAGATTCATACTGCTTAACTCACAAACAAGTAAGACAAAGTCTAAGATTTAATGTTGTGGTAATTTTGTAATAGTGTTCTCACAGATTGTAATTGTTTTATTTTGTTGTTATTCCAGGCTATTCATCTGGGATGGAGCTTAAATCATTTTAATTCAGTGCAATATGTGTAGATTTAAGCGAGTTTGATTAAGTTAGTAGCCGTTAACGAGCTTAGTTATTACAATCTTGTAGAAATACCGCAATTGTTTTCCAAATTTGCGACAGAGCCATTATGAAACGCTTTTTATAAATTATGTAGATAATTTGAAGACTGTTCAATTGCAATTTTTGTAGGTATTGTTAACAATCAGGTCATAGGTGTGTTTTATTTAAATAGCAGTTGAAGACCATGACTTAATGACAATCCTTTGTAACTGATACCTTCAAGAGTTTGCTAGTAAAACTATTATGATCAGAATTAAATATTTATATCACTTCGCATCAGAATTATGCTGACTATTCCGTGCCACTGACCAACATATTATATAACTGCTAATTGTTGACATCACACAAAAATAAGTTTTGACTCACATTATCAAATTCAGAAATCTACATATTTCCACAATATTCTCTGTATTTGGTTTTGCTTCTTACCATTTATTGGTATGACTGCACATACTTCATTTAAATTTTTATTTTTGGCTTTCATACAAGTCGGCATTTATTCCAGCGTTTATTCAGAGAGTATAAATTATCACAAAATTAGAGAAAAAGTGACCACGCAGCATAAAAATACAGTTGCGTGAACAGAGAGGATGCATTACTTTTGTCTCCATTTACACGCAAGGCAAAACACTATTTCCAGGCATGGAATGCGAAACAAAATTATTGTCAGGTATTATTTGTAATTCTCGCATTTTGTCACCTGCAATACTAAGCTTGAGCTGGTCAGACCTTGATTCCGATATCAACATGATAACTCCTTATATTTTTATAATTACTTGGTTTTGCACGCTGTCCTTGGTTACAATGGCAACGGTATCTGTCGAAGGCATAGATTCTCAAGCGGTGTTAACCATTTCCCAATTTCCTTATCAAGTTGCAATCATTTCTCAAACAAGGGATACCTACAGATGCTCAGGATCCTTGATATCGTCGCGTCACATTCTACATAACTTCCGCGTAAGACTTCATTGCATGGAATTGTGTAATAATTTGTAAGATTTGTCCCAAATCCGCAGAACATGTGTAGCCCCGTCAGCAACTTATTCCGTAGTAGATCCAAATCCTTCCACGTTTTACGGGTGGTATATTGTGGCTGGATCTGTAAAATGGGAAGATGGTGGCCAATGGGCAAACATCCTGGACACCGTAATTCACCCGGATTATGACACAACCACGGGAGGCGGTGACATCGCAATTATGACGGGTAAGCGAAAGAATCCGATTTTCCAGAGGGGTAAGACCCGTGAAATTGTCAGAGGTTAAACCGGATCTAAATGCGGAACTTACCCTGACCGGGTGGGATGAGCGGGGGTTAAGAAGCCTAAACTTAGAGGTTGTGCCGGAGTCGGTTTGCAGTAATTTTGGAAATAATGAGACACTCAAAAATGACTTGTTTTGTGCTGGGACTAAAAATGGCGAGTTTACATCCGATATTTAGGAGGAAGTGGGGCAGGAATCCGGCTAAATGGCACTAATACACTGGTTGGGGTGGAGAGTGGGTGTGGACTGTATTCGGAGGGGAAAGGAAATGTTTATACAAGTGTTGCAAAGTATGGGAAGTGGATTTATGCACAACTTTGGAGATCTTACAGAACGGTTGATGTAAGAAAGGGTAATTTGTTGGTTGAACCAACTTGGTACAAAACTTAGGACAGCCATATAACACGTAAATACTTTTCAATTGATAAACTGTTATCAAATATTGCATTTTGTTCAATTTGTGAAACTAATAAAAGAGCAGAAAAAAATAACTGATACAATTTTACTAGTGCTTCCCTGATTTCATACCTCAACCTCGACTCTGGGTCGCATTGCCATCCTCCAATTCAGGAAATGACGAGATAACAGGTTTTGGATGAGTGTTGTGAATTGCATGGAAATGATTTAAAGGATTATTGTTTGCTGAAGGGAAGCTTATTTAGGATTTTTAAGGAGGATAGCGACGCTCTAAGTAAATAGTTTGATGTCATTGCTACTGCTTTTGCAGAACATGTCGGGGTTTATGTGGATTATAAGAGGTATGAATGTGATGGAGGAGGTTTGGAATTTAAGTTTATGGGATTAGATTGAAATTAAATTTTAATTAAGCATTAATTTTTATAAGGAAACATTTAAAATGTGGTATGGATGTTGTGCATAATGCAGTAAAATTAAAAATATATAAATTAAACACAGAGATGGGGCAAGTTTGAGTAATAGGTGCATGAAACAAAATAAGCAATGGTTTAGAAAGAGTCTTAACCATGATCATAAACCTTTGTTCAAATCACATCGCACTTTACTCGCTCATTTTCTACTCATCCTTTCTCAGAAGGTAGCTACATAGTTGTGAAAGTTGTTTTTATCTGAGTTAAGTTCACTGACAAGTCCCGAGTTTCAGTTTTAGGCGTATTGAACATGCAGATTAATTGTAGTTAGTTGAGGTTCATTATCCTTGTCGTGCACCCATGTTATCTTTTTTCATTCATACTGCAAATTACCGAAAGTTTAAATATCCATTGCTGTCAGCAAATGAATTGATAACATTCAATAAGATTCTCGCATGCGCTTTAATTTGCAAATTTTTGTAGTCACATCACTTTATTATCCATTGCAAATAATTGTAATGAGTTATTGCTCCGCGTTATTTATATACAATTATATCCATGTTGTGCAGATCCCAGTTTCAGTCACAACAAAGAAAAACCCATTTAAAGCACTCTTTATGACAAATGAATAGCCCATTCATAACTTTGTATCACATCTCTCATTCGTCAATTAGGATTCAAATCTAACTTGGGCATAATTTGCGAATTGTTGCAAATTACAATTTAATTCCAGAGTCAATCAATTTGCATGTTATAACAAATTGATAAGCACGAAAACAACAATTTCTTACAGCCTATCGTGGCTCGGGGGAGGACAAAGTTGACATTATTGGTAAATGTTGAAACTTTTCATTTCCGTAATGCTCTGCAAAATTTCGGATCACAGTCCAAACTTCAATCATGAAACAAAACCAAACAAAGAAGACATTTGATATGGAAGTAGAACGGTCATTCACATTTCTTAGGATGGGACAAGCACCATTCATCCGTTTCGGGTATAAAATGATCTCCATCCTGGAATCAGTAGTCAGTTCATATTTTCCAAAGGATTTCAATCCTTGCTTATTGTTCCTGTGAAAAGTTTAAAATGGCTCTTTTAGAGTTGTTAGCTACTCTAGCTCCTGTCCTGCTGTTGGCCGTTTACACACCTCAAGATGGCACATTTAATGACGTGAATGTCAACAATATTCGGTAAGTCATCTCAGAATATTTTGTGATTTTAAATGTTAACCGGAGGGTTGATTTGATTGCATTTACTTCCAAAGGAGCAGCCAAGGACCCAGGAATCCTTATCGGCCTGATTTTGGAAGGAACGGTACCGGACTAAGGAATCTAAAAGCGACGGATGGAACCGGTTATGTAAGTAATTCACTTTTTTCTGGACACGCTACAAATTGAAGTATTTTAAATATTATTCCGTGAAAATATTAATTGTTCAATCATCTAGGCCCAGTACTTCCCCTTCTTCCGAGACAACTCTGACTGGAGATCAATTGGTTGTGATTGCTCGGCCTATGACAAACTTCCTGCTCCCGATTCCCAAACAACGCTACAAGTCGTGGATCAAACTGCTCCACAAAATTCGGTGTTGTACTACTTGGTGGATGGAAATGTAAGGAATTTCAACTCTAGTTTTGTTGCTCTATTAGCAATACCTCTCTGAATTTATTTGCAGAATCCATCAGAAGAATGTTCACCATCGGATGGTGCTTACGTAAGGATTGTAAGCGCGGCAGATGACACTTGTCTGGATTACGTGAATGACAAGAGAGACTCGGATTCTGTTCAAATAGATTGGGTTGTGACTAATAAATGTGATCCGGCCAAAACGAGCCAAGTCTGGAAACTTGTGGATTACGGGGCAAGGAACACGAATTTTGTGAGAATTCATTCAGTGAATAGCTTGAGGTCAAGAGAAGAATGACTTTAATTTTTGTTTATGTTTCAGTATTACTTCTTTATCGAAGCCAAAGATAAGCCTGGGCAGTGCATAACGCCACGAAGCATGAAATCCAATGGTGGCACGTTGCTTCATCTCTGGAATCATGATACCTCCGACTGGCATCAGATGTGGGCTTTTCATCGCTACTATCCTGATTCGGTAAGGGATTTAATGTGTGATTTTGATTTGGTTACTTTAATAATACCCTGGATTACTGTGCAATTACCATTTATTATAATTTCCAGACCTGTAAACAACCCAACTACAGCTGCACAGTGAGTTCGGAGTGCTGCTCGAAATATTGCAAACCGGCCGGGGATACGTTCAAATTCGGATATTGTTTTAATTCTTAGCGTCGTTTTTAAAACTTGACGGAATTACTAATTATGCTTTTAATTTGACTTTTTAGTCTCTAGCTCTGATAACCTGCAAATTTGTATCAATCAGTCATTAATCTAACCATACAAAAATCAGACATAACCATTAGGCAATCATTGGTTTTTCTTATCAAAGTGGGAAACTTTTTTGTGAATAAATTCAATTGTGAAAATAATTTTCTAAAACTTAGCTACTTTGTAAATATTAAATATATTTAGGAATCTATTCTTTAAAACAGAAGCTCATGATTCTTGTGATTTCTTCATTTTCCAACAGTATCCGATAGTGATCAATTAAGGAAATCAGAACTGATCCCGGAAGGAATGGACAGAAGTGGAAGTCGGGATTGGATTAGTTAATTTTTCGGAAATTTTTTGCCAAACGACATTGTGCTTGTTTTCAAGTCTTGATTTTGGGAACAAAATTCTGACCTTGAAAGCAAGGACATCGACGAGAGTGGTTCTTTTTACTTATATTTTAACTTAATTTTGAATCCCTTACCACAAAGGGGTTGGTTTAAGTTTAAGTTTTTGGAATCACAATCCCTATCAAGCATTTAAAAGCGTTTGGACTTAAGTGCAAAAGATTATGTAGTCTAAAAAAGTTAAATTGACATTGACCCTGAATAAGTGGACTGCATGGAATTTACTCACGCATAAAAACAGCTTCTAGCACTAAACCCTTTTTATTTATCCCACCGTCACGGAGTTCATCAATCTAATTTATGGAATAGTAAAGCAGACAATTTGTTAATTTGTTGAAGAATTTACTCAAAATGAAATTGAAGCATCCAGCTCTTCTGATTTTAGTAAACTTTGTATTATGCTTGTGCTCAAGGTACTTTTAAGCAGTTAACAAATTTAATCTTTACAAAAATGAAATAAATTACAAGTTGTTTAAAATATTGTCCCATTGCCACTTACAGTACCGGAATGGTACTCAACTGAGGACTCAAAAAACCTCCAGTGCAGCATCATATAGCCCGAGCCAGAGTAATTGGTAAGGTAGTAAATTTAGCTCATTTTATAATTAAATTTTATTTTTATTATATTATTTTTATGTACACGTGTGAAAAATTTGGGGTCGATCGGGCCATTTTTCAAAAATCACTCAAAACCGGTGGATGTTACAATCACTAATTTTTTTGGATTTCCTGGCCAATGTTCATGACATTTCGGATTTAAAATCTAATTACCATCCTTTAAGAGTGTACCAAATTTCAACTCGATTAGAGCAGTTTGAAAAATTGGCCCACACCCACCATTGCACTTTTTAAATGCAAATTGGTACACCACTAAAAAAAATTATTTTCCAACCGATTTTGCCCATCTTCGAACTTAACTCTTAAATTTGTGTTTTACACGTGTACATAAAAATAATATAATAAAAATAAAATTTAAT
>JAAXNX010001743.1:0-16337 GCA_036491905.1 Folsomia manolachei | reverse complement strand
TCTGGCTCGGGCTATTTGAGGCTGCACTGGAGGTTTTACTTTCTCCCAGGTGCTGCGTTCCTTTACTCGTTCCGGTATACGCAGCTCCGGTCAACCGGTCCAGAAAGTGAACAGAAGAATAGCCATCGGCAATTGCGTGATGGATTTTAAATGCCACACCCACTCCTTGAAGCAAAATCATTTCCCAACACGCATTTTTCTTTGGATAAGGCTTCTTTAGCCAAGATGCCAAATAGTTCTCGAGACACTTTCCTTCCTGTAGTTGCACCCCGTAAAGTTGTCGAGATAGTTCAAAATTCTGGAGTTTTCGAAAAAATGGGTAGCCAAGAAATTGCTGGATGCTGTAAAAAAGTCTCCGGTATTTGGCTTCCCTCCGAGGAAAAGTTTGGTAAAATGCTCCCTCAGCTCAGAAATCCCAATTCTTAGCAGAAATCCAATTCTACAGCTATCTACGCCTCCGGGATTTTCTTGCAAAATTCCGGTGGCTAAATTAATGTCTGTTGTACCCAGTGGGATAAGTTTAGGGCCTCCAATCCATCCCAGTAATTTTGCATAGTTGCAAACTGCCTTCTTCCAAATGTACAGGAAACTTAAGGGGATGGCACACGTAATAACCAAGAACCACACACCCAGTCCAAGAACCGAGTTTGCAATTAAGGAAACTTCCATTTCGGCTGGAAGACAAGTGCTCCTTTCCAAGACAAGGATTGACTGGCCAGCGTTGGCCCTTAAGTGGCAAGTCTGCTCAAAAAATTCAAATTACATAACCATGAATCATAAAGTTTAATGCATTTAATTTGCAGCAATCATGCTCCGGTAGTTATGCAACAGTTTATGAAAGCGTAGACAAGAGACAAAAACTAGTTTCTTTCGTAACACTAACACTTGCTACTCTGCATGACTCCAGGATCAAAAGGTGTTTCATAATCACCACGTGCAGATTACCTGTACAAGTTGGCTTAGCAGCCAATCCAGTTTTTACATAAAAGTACTATTTAACCACTCAGTTAAAACCAAACTTGAACTTCTCCACAGCTCAGATTTTATTAGTACCGCTCTTAATTTACATAATTGGGAAAAATAAAAAACGACATTGTATCGAAGTTGGAAGAATGTTTATAATAAATTTAGAATACCTTAACAATAAAGTTTCCGGGAAACTTTTTTTGCAAGAGGAATTTAAGGAAACTGTTGAGTGTAAATTATCTGTAAATAATCCAAATCATTCTGATTCTCTCATTTGTGGAATTTTGTTGGTTCAGGTATTCACCCTGAAAGGTTCAAGCCTACCATTTATGACACATAATGAAAGCAGGAAAAATTTTCTGGAGTTGTTCGCGTCTGGAATAATAAAACAAAACTTCCTCACATTGTTGTATTTTGGTTACCAAGAACCATAGAATCAAAACATTTGTTTCTGAAATAAAGAAATTCTATTTTTTACTGCAAATTTTATAACACTCCCTATTCCTTGCTAGTCCGACAAAGCCCTGCTGTACATAATTACTTGAATCTTTTCCAGTCTCCCTAGAACATCCGACTTTTGACTCCAACATTCTGAATGAGCATTAATTTTCTCTGTATTTCCTCTTGCTCCAGCTGACTTCGAAGCAGGATGCTGAGTTTAGGACGGGAAGTACTCAAAATTTCAATGTTTCGGCGTGATTGACATTGTATAATTGTGGATACGTAACTTATTTGATGCCAGGGAATATTCCAAATCAAAGAGAGGAAGCCGACGAGTACAATCTCAAACCAATTGTTGCAAGGAAGTCGACGTCAAGCTTTTATTCATTCCAGTATTTTATGAATGAAATATTCCACCGAAGCCTTTGTAGTTGGCTCCAACTCTTTATTCTTCAACAAAGTAAGTTCCCTTGACAGTGAACTACGCCGCAACAGTTTCATAACTAGGGGCGTCATATTGTCGGCGTCTTTTTGAAAATTTCCCAATAAAATCCCGTGCTCCCACTCCAAATTTATCCAGTTCCTTTCAGAATCTCGGCCAAGAAACTTTAAACAACTGCAATGTCGTCCTTCCTAACTTCGCTGGTTTTTTTCTCGTGTGTCTTGCACAGGGCTCCACGTTGACTCGAAAGGTTGAGAATTTCTTGTTGTAAGAAAATGTTCGGATCCAGAAATTTAATACTTTTTTTTTTCAGAAACGTGATCTTGTGGCAGAGGTTGGAAATTTTAACACAAAAATTAAGAATTTAATTTTCCTCATGTTCCTCTTACGTTTTTTCAGAAACATGACATGTTGGCGTAGTGTTTACTTAACGTTGTATAATTAACGGTTTTTTTTTCTACCATAGCTCCTGAGGACTATAATCTCTTCTTGAAGCTGATTCGCCCCATTCTTACTGCGGATGTGGGATCCCGCCTCGAAATCTTTGACCGGAGGAAGGATGTCTGGTGCCCGGAAGTTGGGAAGCTTATGGACGCCTTCAAAGTGAGAGNGAGGAAGGATGTCTGGTGCCCGGAAGTTGGGAAGCTTATGGACGCCTTCAAAGTGAGAGTGCAAGTAGACGAGCAAGAAAAAGAAGCCCAAACTTTTAAAAGAAATTTCTAATATTTCTGTCACTCATTTGAGTTGTCTCGAATTATAATAAAAAAAAATAAATTGGCTTTAATTTGATGATTTATTTGGCAACAAATACCGATATAAAATTAATTATAAATGTTTGACGCTTGTCTCCTTCTTTTAAGTTTAAGTATTTTTTAAGTTTAAATCTCACTATTTATTTCTCATCTATTTCAGTCCAATTTATAATGTTCGATTTCATAGCCTTTACTTAATTGCATAAATGTTTGACGCTTGTCTCCTTCTTTTAAGTTTAAGTATTTTTTAAGTTTAAATCTCACTATTTATTTCTCATCTATTTCAGTCCAATTTATAATGTTCGATTTCATAGCCTTTACGCAGTAACAAAGATTTGCATCTCTGAATAATAATTGATTCTAGAAAAAATATGAGGATTTTTTACAACAGATTCACGAGAATTTTAAATTATGAAATATTTCGATACTGCTGAATAAAAAAATAATAACTTCATTAACATGCTATTAGACATTCAATCAATGCAATTAGTTTAAAAAACAAAATAAATGAAGACGGGAATGAAGGGAATGAAGGGGAGTTAGGTGTGGTGTAAATTAAGGTTTTTCCTTGTGGTGCATTTAGGATAACTGTCGCCACACGACAGAATTCCGATTGCAGTAATAGTTTGAAAATAGCACGACACACTTTCCCGTTGCAATTACTTGGCTAATGAGATGACTAGAGTGATTCCGGTTAATTTGGTTGTAACAACCTTCCAGAATTTTTTTACCACCCTAATTATGAAAAGTGTCCTCCCTTGATCCTGCAACAAACGTTCAGTAGTATCATTAACCTGAAATATTAAGCTGGGATCTTATTTATGTGCATTTATCATTTATGAGCATTTAGATTTATTACCATCCTCGTAGTCAAGTTTCAGTGACAAGGAGTCAATCCGTGCTCTTGCAGCGTTCCCGGCCGTAGTTTGAGTTTGACACTGATAATTGCAATGGCTGAATGACTTCAAGGCTCGAGTTATTCCCCACTTGCTAAACCGGTATGTTTTTAAAGTTTTTCCAGAGTCTTGGAGGAATTGAATGGTTTCCAGTCCATCCGTATTTTCATCTTTTGTACTGCAATCCTCACTAGTATAAAACTGAACACAGCCCATTCAAATCTTGACAAACGCGATTTCATCTGAGCTTAGAAATTTTGTGCATATATTTGTCCCTTTGCCTCATATTGATATTCCGGAATATGATGAGACGCTTTGACAACGAACTTACGAGATCCATACATGTATGTAGCTATAATTTTACCTTCCTGCCCGGATTCATCTTTTGTATTAAATAAATATTTTTGATTATTTGACCATTGTCCAACCAACTCCTTCAGAGGACAGGGATAGCACTCACTAATTGATTTAATGGAAATAGCGAACTTTGACAGATTGGCACGGCGGAAATCATAAGTCACAAAATTGACAGTATGGTCTTTTGTAAATCAGGACACAGTGGCCGTGGGTGGATATGGAGCTGATGCCGTCCCCAATAATAGCCGGTACACTTCTCGTGACGTTCAGTTTGGTTTTTTCCCTGTTGAAATTATGAATTGTGGGGGAATATTTAATGTACAAATTAAAATGTTAGAGAGTGAGTTAAAGTCCAACTTTAAAGTTTGCTTCAAAATAAACGTCAATATTGAACCCGGAAGATTTTGAAATCAATAACTAAGAATTAACAGCAAACACATGAAGCTAATAATCATTTTGTTTTGTAATATCGATTTAAATTCAAAATGTAACCGTAGAATTGACGATTTAAAAAATCTCAGAGGCCCAATTCCACAAAAGGAGGAGTTAGTCACATCTGGATACGTAGTCAAGAATTAAAAATATGAAAAACACTGCCTGACTTCGATAACTCCTGTATAACATATGTTTTATACGGAAAATTATATCAGTCTTGACTCTGGAATGTCTTTTCATGTTAAACTACCACACCATAGACAGGAATGAAAGCGAAGTAAAAAAAATATTCTCAAAACCCATGCAAAGAATGTTGTTGTCAGTTGTGAACTGAAATTGAACTGGATATTTATCCGCACAGTAATTAAAATAACAGGATAACTTAATCCTCTAATGCATTGACTACTTGGTTATTCATGTATTAATTAAGTGAAAAAACTATTCATGCATGAGAACGAGACAAAATTCTACCAGACCATCGGTTGATCTGTCAGAATATTATCTTACTCATTACACTCAAACCACGGTCAAACCACAGATACAAATTAATGAATGTTATCATTGTGAAATTGGCATTTGATTTTTCATATTTTGTTAATCTGGAAAAGAATAAAGTCAAAATACTTCTCTCCCATTCATTGCATTTAGCCTTGTTTGCTAGAACAGTGTCCAGAATCTGTGAACGATTTATTTTGAGCAGCTCTAAATTTTCCAATCTAGTCACAGAGAAATGGTGAGTTAATCTGCGCCAATCGCCCCATAAACGTGAAGATGATAAGTGATTGAGACAAGATGTTGATGGATTCATGCCTTCCAAATCCGCTGGCAGTCTTTAGAATCTAAAGACAGGCGAAAGTGTGGCATTTATTTGCCCACTTTTTAATTTCTGATAAAACCGATCAAACGGGAATGCAATGAATATGGGTGGTCAGACAACTGATGAAAATAAATAGAACCGGTTTGAAATACTGCCACATCCTTCAGAGTTCCCTTAATTTATTAATTTCGGCACCGTACATTTAAGTCTGATTTTGTAATTAATTACCAGAACTGTTTTTAATCAATGATTTTTTATGCAATGTATAGAATATGTTGGGAAAGCGCTTATTTGAATGCACATTAAACAATGTTTATAATTAATTTCAATAATCCATCCATATTACAGTAGAACAGAACTCACGAAAGTTAGCTAAAGCTAGTTCCTTTAAAATATTAGAATAAGACCAACAAAATCTCAACCCGTTGATCTCCTCGGGATTGCCCTTCCACCCAGAATAGGAATGTCATCATTATTAAACTTAGCTTGGACCCTTTTAATCAAACTTCCTCTCGCATCCAAAAACTCTGCTGTAACAGCCACATAGCTGGGTCTTGGGTTGTTTCTTTGGTAAGTGAACTGCACGTTGTACGCCACGCTGGACGCACTGCGAGCCCGGAGCTCTCTTGCAATCTCATTTTCTAAGGGTGCCCATTCTTGAAGGATGGATTGAGAGCCGATGCCCCGATTGAAGTTAGGACTTTGAGGAAACAAATTCCAGAGTTCAGCTGGCCCACCTATAAGACTGCATGGACATTTAAGTAAATATATAAATTCATATCCAAGCATTAAGATTAACGGAGCATACAACCCCACTTAATCTTAGTTAGCTAACTATCATTCTTTGCTAGTCCCATCTCTTATAGTCCAGGGCAATTTTCGTGGAATGATAAAAATTATTTACGTAGAGTAAGATATGCTTCTCAGCCACAACTCTTATTTGGCATTTAGTGTTGTTAATTCAAAACATGTTCTTATTTCTTATTTCTCTTAAGTAGACAGTAAGTCTATGTTTTAAGCAGAAAAATCAATAATAAATACGTCATGATTTTCAAAAAGTTATTGATCGCTTTTGTGCGTGCGATTATGTGATTACTGGTTATCTGGGTATCATGGGTAATTACTAGTTATGAGATTACTTTTCTGGGTGGCATGCAAATCTCAAGCCCATTTCCATGCATCCGAACCTTGCTCGGCAGCACGCAATAAACCGATTGCATTGCGTGTCATGCCAATTATCAGTGGACTATGGTGAAAGTTGTCACTTTGAAAACAAGGAGTGAACAGAATTTAAAAGAATTTATTAAGTTTTCCAAAAAATCGGTTTCAATTACAGTTTTTTGACACGGACAAAGTACAATTCATTTTTTAATTTTAACATATTTAGTTTTAATAATTAAATTAACACCAGATTTAAATATCTACAATTAAACGAAGTTATCAATCGCAAAATCAAACAACATGACAAAATTTACATTTTTGTTAGATTTATTTGTTACAACATCAATTTTTTAATTACAAGGACTGGTTTTGACTAATTTGACCCATTCACACACTAGAGAACTGTTTGGGAGTTTAGGCCCGCGTCTCTTAATTCCATTCACACACAAAGAATCAATATATTAAATTGATCTTTTATCTTTAAGTTCCAAGTTATTTTACTACATTGTTTAGCTACTGTAACCTAGTTTTATAATTACTAACAATTCTAACTAATCTAAACATTAAATTGTTTAGACAAAAGAAGAAAAAGGATGAATTGTAGTGTAGCCAACGACATCGTCCTAAGGACAAACGAATTAATTTTCATTTTCTTCATTTTTGGCAAATCAGTTTCCAACTCACCATTTCTGATGATTCTCCAGTAGCAACCGCTGCAATTGTGCCCTGCGCTGCACGATTTCCTCTAAGCCGCCAAAGACATCTTGTCCTAAAAACGTCAAATTGTCAGGATTTGGCAAATTCACCAATTAAAACACTTACAAAACCTTGGCAATCGGGCTCATTTTTTTAAAGTTGGAGGCCAACAACAAGAAGCTTGTAATTAGCGAAAGTACGAGGTAAAAGTAATCGCTTTCAGCACAATCAGTCTGCATCTCTGTAACTAGAGTAGCACTGGATGTGACTGTCGATGGCCCGGGTTCTCTATCATTTAGGCACCAAAACTCTTCACGATATAGAATTGACCGCGGTTTCCTGAAATTCAGTTCAAATATTTCAAATAAATATCAAGTAAAAAAATGTTACGCTTACAGTTGGACATCCATACAAGATGTTTGATTGCAGACAGCGTCGGTAATCATTGCAAAATGACTAATATCGGTCACAGAGTCCCTGCAGAGAAGGTCTGGAGAAGTCATCCCGTACCACACCACTCGAAAGAAAATGCGGCCGGCCAAGGTGCAGTTTTTGCATTTTTCAAAAATTCCCATTGCAACGACAAGTCCCAGCAATCTTCAAACTGGTGACTGCTGGGCGCGTAGGTTTCGTATTTTGGAACTGCAAATCTGGCCACCCCTTTTCACGGTATCCAACTTGATTTTTTTAAAGTATTGAATAGTTTTTTTATCGTTGGCCAATTTGTTGTGAATGCTAAACAACGAGAGAAAGTGCTTGTAGGAATAGCCGCGGCTAACTAGGACACACAGCTCGAGACAGTAGAGGCCGCACACTAATGAAAAGTTTGATTGGAATGATTTACTTATATTTAATAAATTACACAGTGGGAGTTGTATCCCATAGTCGCTCGGAGATCCGCCATAAGATTCGAACCAAATCGAATTCAGAGGCGAAAGTACAATTAAACAACACCAATGGCCCATATGCCGCACGTAGTTTGGTTCAGTGTTAATAATTGCGCAATATGGTGCTTCATCCTCAAAGTTGATTTTATCGGGTTCGTTTTTTGCTACAACATAGTATGTTGGCATTCTAGATCGACAAAGTAGTCTTGATAGACAATGAAGCAACGTCAATGTATCCATTATGCAATTACGTAGTCGCTAAAAACTTCTTTATTTGAAGCCAACTGCAAAGCAAAATCAAAAATTTAAAGTTAAATGTTTTGAAATGTTTGTTTTAAAATCTGCTACAAACCTGAAGTAAGTGTTCCGCTTCGGAAAACAAAAGCATGGTGCACGCAGAGGTTGTGGGCGCTTTAAACTTGAGAAAGAACTGTATCTGACCAGAGGAAGTGGGATGAAGTAGCCGAGGGTTAAAGTCATGCGACAGCTCAAATGCCAAAAGAAGGACACTCCAGTCATATCCGACTGGGCGTATTTGCTTCCAAATTTGTTAAAGAGTCCCGCTCTATACGCCAACATGATTTGACCACCATCCACATCTACATCAAACCGTTTGTGGAATGACTGCTCGCCTTCAATTTGACAAATTGCTGACTCTATCCCAAAATGCTTAAAGGTGAAAGTTAAGTTGGAGAGGGATCCACCAAGAGCTGCATTTTCCACAAACGTCAGCAAAATATAGCGTGGTAGAGTACCAGAAAATAATACATCGGTTTGATACTAAATACCAAATGTTTTAGACGTGGATGTGGAAAGCAAAACAAATCAATATTCTTGGCAACAGTTTTGGTTTTTTTTGCTCACCTGTAGAGTGCTGATGGGTATGGGGACAACTTTTACGTCGTTGCAGCGAATAGGATAATTGGCGCGAACACCAGACCCAAGAAGGGCAGCATGTTCTCTAGCAAGTTGTGGGTTGAGTGCAAATTTTGTAATTTGCAAGTGACAACTTTCAAGAATTAATTGATATGGAAATCCACCGGGGCCCAACGTAGTTGTTGAAGGAATGCCTGGAGTAGAACCTGATGGCGGGATGGCATCAGTGACCACAACTCTCGGGTCCTTTCCATCCAAGACAATGGGGCCGGTGACCTCCGCAATGTAATAGACAAATGTGTGTCTGGGATTATGAATCGAGATTGGTTAAAGAATAGAGGATCACATATGCGAGCAACACAAGAGAACCGCTTGGAATCCGCACAAAGTTTTTGCCGAGTCGTAAATCCAGAGTTGTTTGGAATGAATTGATCGACTATAGTGTCTGGATGATATAGTTGGAGTTGTAGTTGTGGTTTGTTTTGTTTTGACGATTAACGTATAAGATATCCTGGATATGACTGACAAAACTGACATAAGGAGAAGGTCTAATATACGGAATGCCATTTGCAAGCACTTCGACGCTGTTAAACATTGCACTTCCAAGGTTTGAAGTAACCGCAACAAGGTCTTTTGAAGTTAGGTCGGGCCCAGTAGATGATCCAGATGTTCCACTCGTACTAGTTTTGCGAACAACAAGTTCCATATAAATGGAACAACTTGATGGGTCAAAATAATCTGAAGGAGAATGCAGGACAAAGTTGAGAGGTCTGAAATTGAAAATCATAGACTTAATAAATTTATGCATACAAAACTAATAACAATACTTACGAAGAGTTGTCTCGGTATGAATTGGTAGGGTAAAAGATGGCGTCAGAAGATCCCACAATGCCAAAATTTACGTGTTCCGATAAACTAGGCGATCACTGCGACAATGTTTTCCAAATCTACTTTTGTGAACCGTTGAGGTGCGGCACTTATCATAATATGAGAAAAAAGGCACCTGCGTAACAAAAGAAGAAGCTATAAATCCACCCGAGAAAGGTGGATTTGTCCCACTCCTCAAAAAGTTTAAAATACTTTAAATAAATATTAGCTGAGATTAAATTAGATTTCAAATTAAAAGTCACGTTTTAATTATAAGAGTGGAATTTGGCAAATTAATTGCCCGTTTAGATTGAATTTGTAAAAGAAAATGAAATACATAATTTGAATTGACTGTGGGGATCCTCTTTGCATTTTTTGTTTGTTTGAGAATTTGACAGAGAAACTCCCATAACTTCAGTGCGTTAGCTTTAATCTGTAGTTATATATTATCCAATTTATTCACTGTTTTGCAAGCCATAACCAAGCCACAGACACATTAAATATGGCACACTCCTCTTAACAATTTAATTTGACTCAATTTCCAGAATTTCCATGAAATACGATTAACACAAGCCCGACACCATACGTTCAATTTAAATTCAACCAATAAAACAGCCAGTGAAGTCAACAACATGACCAGGAAAAGGCTAATAGGAACCCCAACCTTCTCCAGAGATGTAGCCTCAGCATCGTTTGACCTTATCTGCTTGCCCGCTTTAACATTAGCTTTCTGATACTGCCTAAAATAAGTAAACGCCCACATTTTGGGTTTCTCAATCCCCGCATTTACACGCCGCTGATTGCAGAAATGATCACCGCATTCACCAACATTTCATTAGTTAACTACAATATATTACAGAACTTAATTTCTAGGAATTAAAGGACCGGGTTTAAAGGGTACATTGGATTGGAATTTGGCTAGATTTACATAATTAACTTTAATAATAAATTGGTTTTGTAATTTTGCAAATTTACGGGAGCCTGATATTTTATTCTTTCCGCTTTACCAAATTAACAACATAAATTTCTAATCTAAACCCGCATCGTCGTCGTCATCTTGTCCCGACTTCTGTTTTGATTTATTTTTCTCTTTTTTGTCCTTCTTCTTTCCAGAACCTCCTTGTTCGGTTGCTGGTGGTCCCGGCGGGGGTGGGAGGGCAAACAAATTAAATCCCGAACTCGTTCCCGGAATGCTTTGAGCTTGAACCTGACTGCGCACATAGAGCTCTCCCGGAATTTTCTCCGCGGCAATAAAGCTCAGCAGCACGGGCATCCAGAAGGCGTCGTTTTCATCAAAGGTAAAAACAGACTCCTGGATCCTTTTAGATAAGGCACCTCTTAGCAGAGGAAGTGTTGGAGTGAGAAAAGTTGGAACTGAATATCAGAAACGTAATGAATAAATTGGATCAGTTTGAATGACAGTCGGTTAGGTTACCATTCGGCAGGTATACGGCTTGCAAGCTGAAAAGATTTTAACAAATTCACAATTTGAGTGTTTCAAAACTCGTGTCAAACAATGGGCATTTTATCAAAATATTCCTTTGTTTGCGATAGTTTATGATTTTACCCTCCAGGCCATCGAATTTCCGTTTGGCTAATAACTTCCTTCAAAGCTGTGAGGCCTTAAAACATCACAGCTTTTGTTTAGTCTTTCCAATAGGACTTCAAGTCCAATTTAATATTCCTTACAAGCAGGACACCATCCTTTGGTAAGATCCACTTCATGAATGTCAACGATGACCACCTGAAAAGACACAGCAAGTCATGGAAGTGAACAATCAAAGAAATAAATTAATCTTACTATTCCCGATGCCGTGCGATTCGTAGAATTGGAAACGCCTTTAACAAAGGCCTCTTCCATCATGTGGTACGTGAATCTGGCAAACTTCTTGGACAGCTCGGAACTACTCGTTGCGGCCGCCATGTCCCCTGGGTAGGGTACATTAAAATGGCATTAAACTACATCATATAATATAAATACCAAAAAATTTCTTGCAATACAATATTTTCCGACAACAAAGAAAATCCCGCGACCCAGCTTATCCTTGAAGGTGGAGTAGGGAAGGATTCGTTCGTAGCTGGCTATCTCATCCTCAGTCAGAGCTTCAAATCCCAGATCAAGCCTCCATTTCAGGTTCTAAAAGTCCAAAACAGCTACATTAAAATAAGGCAATGGGGCAAGTTGATACTCATACTTCTTTCAGCAGCTCAAGCGCCTTGGTGTCGCTCATGTCGCAACTGTGATTGAGACATTTGATTGGAAACATTTCAGTGATTAATTCTATTTTCAAGGGACACTGACAGTTTGCGATGTACTTACAATCGAAAGTATTTAATAAGCACAAGGTCCAATCTCATGTGTCCAGATGGTATAATGGCCAACGCTGCCGTTTTGAACTGAAATGTGAGCCAGGAGTGTTTCAGTTTCATTCAGAAAAATTTCAAGGAATGGAACAATACCCGATTAAAAACAATTTGTTGCTCGTCCGTAAGGAACATTTCTTCTCGAAGTGTAAGAGCCTGGCTGCCTTGGAGGTGAAAAAGGACCGTGAAGATAACACTAATTAAGAAAAGCTTAGATGGAAACATTTTGAGGGTAAAAATCCGACCTGAACAAATTTAAAGCACCAACAGTTTTGGACTGTGGGACAATGGGAGAGAAGCATAAGAACTCAATGTCGAATGTGTAACCCTTTGTTACGGCTACACAATGCAACTCATATTCCTTTAAATTAATATTACTACTAAATTGAAAGACTTGTAAAATTATTGGTAACAAATAATTGGTTACTACGTTTGTGAAAATGCCGTCCGCAAGGAACTTAGTTTGCGATCACATTCCAACAATTGTGACTTGAATACAAACTCTACAGTAAAGCCCTATTATATTTCTGGTCATATTTTATTGTGGCATGGACTTTGAAATATTGACAACTTCCATGCAATGATTTTGGGCACGAGAAATGAAATCTTTTTAGTCAACAACATTTTAACAACTTTTCATTAATACTTTCAAGGGTTACTTAAGCAAGGGAACCTGGCCTGGCCATGGATGGGAGAACATTTTCCACGTATTCAACATTATCTTATCCACTAAACCTTTTTTCTAGTGGAAACAGTTTCATTTAAGTTTACATTATTCGGTGGCTAAAAAGTATTTCAATAAAAATACTTTGACTTTGCATGTCACTTGAATTAAAGTAATTTATTAACAATGGAATTTTCCTCATTGTTCCTCACCGTCGTCCTTGGAGCTACTTTTGGCAGCTGTCAACTAATAAATGGCAGGGACTGCATAATTCCATTAATTTGCAATACCACTGCAGAATTTGATCCGGGTGAAACGCACCAGTATGGAATCCTATCTCTGCAATCATCCCATCAGTCATTGCTCAGTTTGAGCAAACTCTTCCCAGTGGTTGGATCTTTTTTGGCAGTAAATGCTACCCTGTTGCTACAATACTATTTGTCACGTCACAAAGTGGCAGCGCCGACCCTCCTTCAGATGAAACTATGATAAGTTGAGTAAGTTATGTATGCAATTTTTTCGTTTTTATGACATAAATCATAAATGTATTGAGCTTACCAGTGCTACAATGTTGTCACAATTTTGCTTAATCATGCCGTCGAGGTCAACATCTCTGCCAATTGTTCCTAAAGTTTCGTCAGAATTGAAGACTTTTTTCGACCACAATCCCGTTAGCTCGTGGTTGATGGCTTCTAGTCGTTTTGTCAGGTTTTTGGTAAAATTACTGAATATAAAGCTGTTGACCTTGTCTTTTACCCCCATTTTTTCCAGTCTGACAAGCCGGCGTGCAATTTTTCTCATAAACTGAACCGTATAATCCATGTTCCTCCCGTCGTATACATTTTCGTTATCCATGCTCAGCTTGTGATAATCCTGAAGTGCATCATCCATAACCGCCAGCAAAAAAAACTTGTACAAAAAAACTCCAACATCATTTCCAAATTCTCGCTCTAGGCTTATTTGCACCGCCACTTTTGATAACGGTCCAAAGTCCACTCCACTTCTGCGGAATGGGAGTCCAGTCTTATCCTCCAGTACAACGTCGTCCCGTATTTTTTTTCTTATTGAATGCTCATCACAAAGCAAATTGGTTATCCAATCCGTGACAAACATGGGATCTGGGACGTCTCTTGTTTCATACACTACTCTTCCGGCTTTCTTAGACTTCCTTTGCGCCATACTGAAGGAGGTGTGTTCAAGGGTGGCTAATATTTCAGTAAATATCGATGACCGGAGGACACCAGACTTTGGGATCTTGACACAAACCTCGGGAAAGTCAATGAGCAGCTCGCCTTTCCGGGACAGAATAGAGTTTGAATTGCAAGACGCTTCAAAAGCTGAGAAAATCAGGGAGCGTTCATCCACCTCATCTGTAGGGAAGAAAATTCCAGCATTCTGTGCAGGAAGGTAAATTGGAATCATATCCGGGTCTTTGCTGATTCTTGTGACAAATTGAGACAACTTTGAGGTATCCTGCGCTTCGATCTTTGAATCCTGGAATTGTATCTCTGTCCATCGCGACATCATCCGCTCGTGTTTGAAATGGAGATGACTTCATCATGGAATTTTTTAGTAGATCCTTGAACTAAGTTAAGAAGATTGGAATGGAATGCATGATTTGTGAAGGAATCCGCTCCCGGGAGTCGTACCGGGAGGAAGATGTGGCTCATGGTTTCCAGTTTGCAAGACTCTTCATGGGAGGCAAAAATTTGTAAAATAAAAAATGTCGTTACTTTTAACGAACATAATGTAACACTTGCATGAGTGGTTAAAATTTACCAAAAGTGTCAAGGATAGGGACACATTTGTTTACCTTAGATCCTAGGTTACACTTTGACCCTTAAAAAATGTCAATCCTAAACCGCGGTTAAAAACACAATAATTGAAACCCCATCCGAGAATTAAACATTTGTCGTCAGGAGTCAATAAACGAACGGGCAGACGGAAATATCAAAGAGTTCCACCCTTAATAATAACCTTCACAAACCCTTTCAAAGGTCGTAAATTCCACAATCGGAAAATTCAATTGCCAAAATTTGAGAATATTTGTAACCACCCCCTCTCCCATAAAGGAGTAGTGGTTTAATGGCTCGCCCAGCCGTGAAAATTAGCAGAGTTCGCAGCTCTACTCAAGTTCCAGAACTTTGCTGAGTAGAAAAAGCAAAGATCGGAATTTTGGTGAAATGCTCCGCATTTGAGTGGAAGTCCAATATGCAGAGTGAAAAGTGAAGAGTGTTAAATGATCCCCATAAAGCAACCGGATTTAAAGGCAGTCTTCCTTCAATTTGTTAGTGAGAAATATTTGCTGACCAAAATGGGCTCCCGGTACTAATTTAACATGTCGGAAATTGAAACACAAACAAAAATGCTGATCAGCTATTGACAAAGGATTAACAATCCTATTCTATAATTCAATAAGCTTGCCACCCGAATGGATGTTCTAGAATCCAATTATCCTACGCTGCATTCTCAATCGACCCTCAGTCGGTAGAGTTACTACGCTATATTCTTTAGGTCGCGGGTTCGAGGCCCGGTGTATAAAAATTTAGGATCAGAGAAAGAGGAACAGGGCGGCAGCCGATGGCGGACGCTTATAAGGCTTTCAAAATGAATTAAATATAGCTGAACTTGAGTTCTGTATTTAACGAATGTAATTTACGTCCCTGTCATGTGACAAGTTTTTCAACTAGTAAAAAATAAATTGATGGAATACAACTGCTTGATAAATGACTCGTGCTTGTTACAAATTACAAATAGTGTCGAGAATTTCAAATTTGACGAAATTATGTTAGGTTTTGTCATACATTTAGTTGTATGCTCATGCTTGTATAAACATTAGTTATCTATGTCGTCACAATCAAATTACAATGACCACGCCGTCCCCTCCCTTGAACGGGCTTATCCATAGCTAGTTGACAAATCCAGGTAACATGCAAACCAATACGTTACTTACCATTAAAATGGTTATCCGCTCGCACATCCAACAATTTGCTGGAAAGGCAGTCGACCCCGTTGCCTGCTAGTTCTAAAAAATAAAGTAGCTATTTTTTAGGTGAAGAATAAAATTTGATCTGTTTTCAAAAATATCACACTCGGTTTAATAACAATTACAGTTAATCCAGACCATTACTTAGGATCGGAATCTCGTTTATTGGTGTTAATAAAATAGCAAATGTGCAACTTATTAGGTAAATTCATGTCTTACCGTTTCTTGTTGTTGCTCCTAAAAGTTATGACAATTGTAATTATTTTCCAAAATGCAAAAATTAGTTGTCGCCTTCACATATGGGATATGCTGCAATATTAGAACTGGTTAAAGGAATGGTAGTTTAGCCAACCTTAGCTGGAATTGGAGTTGTTACAGACATAACCTGCTTATGCCACATCACTCAGCTTTATTATGCGAGGTTATGTCGGCACTCTTTATTTTTATTCTACGTACCCTCACAAGTACCCTCACAAGTACAGATGCTTTGCAACGTTTTATTTTGCGTTATTAGACTGCACCGGATGCCACAATATAATGAACTAATTTCAACCAAATGCAAATTAGATTAGGTTCTGGAGGTCAATCTTTGCTGGAAAAACGCAAAAATCGTGCCCTCGACTTTGAGGCCTAATTTCTTCGGCATTTCCAAAAGCAGCAGTTTGCAAATTTACTCACACTTAGAAAATGTATTAGTGAATATGAGTAACAAAGCAGAAGTTTGAGTTTT
>JAAXNX010001742.1:0-16346 GCA_036491905.1 Folsomia manolachei | reverse complement strand
CAATGCTTGCCTTCTTGCAAAAACGAATGGAAATGATTTTTGTCTGCACGGCTTCAGCCTCGCTGATACATAATTCAACCGGCAATTGATAAAGAGTAACCTTTGTAAAGCTGCCAAGCACCAGTTTTCCAAACCAAAGTTATCATATAGTTATCATATACATATTTCGAATAACGAGTGAGGAATCATGAAATAAAATGGAAACTAAATTATTTTGTAGAATTCTTCAAAATCCTTTGGTGCATTTGTAAAATTGTAACACTTCCAACTCAATGGCCGCGTCTAGGGTGAGGATTTATAAATCGTACCTTGATAAAACGCGTATTGTAGCGTGAAAATTGACGGAATCTTGAGTTTGGGTTTGATATCCTGGCATTGAGAGTTGACGGAATGGAGTCAATTGTTAACATCATGGAGTCCTGTGTCTTAATCCAAAAATCTTGAAACCAAAGTTAAGCCATGATCCCTGAATCAAGTGAATCCTGAAAGCAAAATACGCAATTTGTAGTCATTATTAATTACAAATTTTTCGCAGGAAATCTTTTTTGACAAACACATCTATACCAGTGTTGGCTTTAGAACAAAAAAGCAGTGACAAATTCTTGCTTTATTGCTTTTAACTGCTTTATTGCTTTTTAATGCTTTTTTGCTGTAAAATGATACCACGCCACCTATTTACCACCAGTCAACTCCCAGGTTGATTAATTTGTATTATAATTTACAGGCTGGCTCATTTTTCTATTTTGAGTGCAATTGGTTAGAGTAGCGGTATAAAAATAAGGCTAATCCAACACAATTTGTTCAACCCCGGAAAAGTACATTACCGATATTTGTCGGGTGCTTAACAGCTATAAAGATAAAGTGTATAATATTAATTGTTCCAAGTGAAATGAAATTGAGGAAAGTGATCCAAGTACTTCAACCTGAGTATTGTTTTAGGGACATATTCATATGTTATCAAATTATTGAAGCTTTATGAATAGCAATAATATGGATTTTTTTGAAACAACCTACAATACAATTCAAGACGGAGTTTTTCCAAATATAAGCTAAAGACCAAAGATAAATATTTAAAAGCGAGCAGACAAAAATGATTCTAATTCATTCATGGTATCACGGTCTATTTAAATACTATTCAGTTTTATGTGTCAGAATAAATAGAAATTAAGTTTTATCACGCCTCAGGTATCTCATTTTACCCCAATTTAGTAAAAAGCAATAAAGCAAAAAGCATAGTATTTTACATAAGCAAAAAAGCTGCTTTTTATTAATAAAAAGCATTTTTGCTTAAAAGCATTTTTTTGCTTGGGCCAACACTGATCTATACTTGCAGTTTGCGTTCAAAAAATTAAAAGTAACACATACCATTAAAGTACACGGGTCAAGGAAATCCGAGTACAATTTCAGTATTCGGGACTGGATTGAATATCTGGATACATAAAATAGAATTCATTCAGGTGGGATTTAAATTTATATCCGCAAAATTAAAATATTAAATGTGCCAAAAAGTCTTGTTCCAGTTTGCTTGTACAAATTTTGCGGTTGCAATACTGAGTAAATCTGGAACAAGGTGGAAATAAAATTCATTGCTTTGAAATTGTCCAATTTAAGAAACTTAATTTAAGAATCTATTACAGATTTAAATAAAAAGATTGAGATTGAACTGTCTGCATAAATATGTTAGTTATGCATGCAAAACTTACGATTTAAGAAGATGACTTGATGTGAAACATTACCACGGGTGGGGGTAAAGTCGGTCAGTTTTTAAATAATTAATGAAACCACATATTATTATTCCCAAGCAGCTGCTTGGCTGGGAATTGAATTGGATTAAGACAAGGTAAACATGAAAAGCATAGCAGGCTGCTTGTTGCTAACAGAAACTGGTTTAGCCTGAGGGTTGTGCTTTAATTGCATGGATAGTTTTGACTTTGTGGCATTACTGGATCATTTTATGTGAAGATGCACATTTCTATCTTTCTGAGTTGTACAGTTTAAATTCCAGCATTGATCTCAACTATGCATTATGGGAATAAAAGTGAGATGAGGGAGTGAGTGAATGTACTTGAGTTTTGGGTAGAAAGAAGTTTCATTTTATTTGGAACAAATGTATTTGGCATTTATGGACTCGTGGAAGCTTTTCTCAAGCTGCAATGAGCTGTTGAACAATTGCAACGAACATATTTCTAAATATTTCGATTGATTTGTTCCATTTTGTTATTGTCGAATTCATTTGTGCCGAATAAATGATCTGAGAACTTGACCGTTTAATCGACATCATGAACAGTAGAGGAAGTTGTAACCGGATGAATAATTCAGAAGCCAGATTGTAGGAAACCGGTGACTAGAACTTTGATGAAAGGTTATTAAGTAATAATTACGGCATTAATTTTTTCCCAAACAAACAGTTTTCCAAGCTCACCGTTATTAACCCAAACATTCGTTCCACTTGTATTTCGTTCAATTTTGTGCCTTAAGAGTCTTAGAATTACATGAGATCCACTCAACATTCTTGAAATTCTTTCATTTTTACAGAAGCAAGAAGTTTTTTTGTTCGGTAGAAGTCTTTTTCTTGCGCCCAGGAAATAAGGTTCGAACAATAATATGTTTAAAATATCCAATGGCTTTCCATTTTGAGTATTTTAAATTTTGTTTGAACAATCAAAATAAATTGTTATGCATCATTGGTAAGATGTTTCAAATTATCGAAATTATACGGGTAAATGGGTTAATTAATTACTACTTAATCCCTACACGTATATTACACTTCAAAAATATTTAAATGTCAAAAAGATCAGTGATACAATTACTTACTAAGTTTTGCAATTATAAAGTAAACACTAGAGACTCACTGATACATAAGCATGTTTTCAAAACCAATGTACCCTATGTGAAAAGGCAGCTAATTTAAAACGTAAGCAAAAGATCGCTCGCGTAGCCAGTTACATTTCTAATGAATTCTGGCAATAATTCTTTGTCCACTCGTCCAAACGACCCAATCCCAATGGCCAAAGGTCTCAGAGTTCGGGCCAACTTCTTGTCATACTTTTTTCCCAAGTTTTGCTTCACCTGTCTCAAGTAGACCTTGGAATGTTCGTACACTTTTGCCGTGTATGGCAGTAATGCAGCGACAAAGGAAATGACCATCACGCAAGAAATCGGGAATTCCGGGTAGAGCATACACGAGATCTTACCCACTAATCGGATACTTCCAAAAATATTCACGACCATGAAGATCATCCCAAAGAATATCAATGGCGGAACGGCATAGCGACAGAAATACTGATTTGTGTATCCATTCCAAATTTGTAGCTCCCAGTAAACTGCCACCATTTCCGGATCCAACTTATTCTTCTTTTTTCGTTGACTCAATCTTCGTACAAAATCATTCATGGAGCAGACTACCATAAGCCCGACAATGAAAAAGGCGTTTACAGCCTTCATCTGCTCGATGAGTACTTGAAAGAGAAACCTGGCTCGAAATAGTAAGATGCCCAGATTCACCACCCAGAATGAAGAATCGAAGGTGAGAATTACGTGAAGTGGGTCCAATCCAAGAACCACGGCAAGCAGCATGATGTATGGGATCACGTAGTAGCTCAGCCACATTATGAATTCAATTCCAATCAGAAGAAGTTTGTGATCCTGTGCATTTTCCGTGGGGACAAGGACTGTAAATTGTTCAAAAACTGTAATAAATTAATGACATTTCTAACTAGTTGTCATCTTACTCTGAATTCTCTTTTCCAAGCCGACCATTGCATTTAAAATGGCAGGACGGACATCGGGCCGAAAAGAAATTACGAAATGAATCGTCATAAAGCAGGCTGAGAGAAAGAATTGTAGCAGAATTATTAGGATTTGCTCAATCCTCAATTGTCTATCCTTCCTCTGCTTATAGCACCAACAAAGACAGACAAAGCAGTAGATGGCGTCCAACAGGAGAAATATGGATGAAGCTTGTAGCTTCAATTTATCTTTTCGGGGATGATCCAGCAAAACAATTTCTTGCCGATCTTTGGTAAGAACGTAAGTGTATGGAAACTGGACTCGGTTTTTTAAACGGAGAAAAAACTTTACTAAAACTTTAAAAAATCTAGGGGATGACATGATACTGATTTGTAATTGATCTAGTCCTGTTTAAAAATGAATAATGCGTAATTCAGGGTATTCCACTAGAATTTTGTTCCAATTACGAGTGATAGTTTTGTAAATGGCTATTTAGACTTGTGGATTTTTAAATTCAGCTTCGTCTCCGTGGAGACTGTTTGCAAGAATGTTCCTGTTGTAACTCCCAAGTTGTCTGGGCAACGAGATTGGTGGTTGAAATACATTCATTCCTCAATCAAATTTGCAAAAGATTAAAGAAATGATGTTTCCGGAAATGGTGTGGACATGTTTGTGTGGTTTTGCGTTCAGAATGTAAATGGCCGTGAATCTGATCAATACTTGATACTTGATACTTGATGTTTATTTCTGTGTCAAGAGTACATCAACAAAATGAATTGCATATAATACATAGTTTAATCAGGAGTTAGATACTTTTAAAAACAAATAAATAATTTAGATGCTAATGTTAGATTTGCCTTCATTTAAAACTTTTTTTATTGGATGATTGCCAATCGAAATTCGTATGCACCTTCAGATGGCCCGAGTCGCGATATTTGTTTGCTATGTCAACTAAACTCATATTTTAGACGTAGTTTTACTAGTGTTAGTGTTCAATGCTTTGGGAAGTAATATTTCTGCAAAAGTTTTTAAAGTTTGCCGAACAAAGAATTGATATCAACCTGTGAGGTTTTTATTTTTGTGATTACATTAAGATTTGATTAAGGTCTTTAAACAATATAATTCAAATAATAACTGCCAAACAAATTCCATCTGAAAACCTGCTACCGTCATATTGGTACAGACCACAATTATAGTTGTTGATTCCGAGAAATAATCCTTTCATACATATTTCGTTTCAAATTGTGTGCCAAGTAAAACCCACGAGTTGTATTATTTAGCCATTATTTAAACTACCATGAGTCCAACGATAAAATAGGCATTTACCGCTTTCAACTGCTCGTTCATAACCTGATACATAAATAAGCAACGAAATAGAAGAAGACACACATAAACTGGTGTGAATCCGGAATCAACTCTTAGTACAACAGAGGGTGGATCCAATTCCAGAGCTACAGGAATCGCCATCACTACGGGGTAAACGACACTCATCAACAATTGTATTTGAATGCAGAACAAAAGAAAGCTGTAGTTTGCTGGATGGATGTCTGTTAATTAGTAAACACCAGTAAATTTTGAAAACAAATTATGCCCGAAAATTTCTACTTACCTTTGACCTTCTTTTCCAAGCAGACCATTGTATTTAAAATTGAAGACATGACTTCAGGTGTGAAAGAAACCACAAAATGCATGGATATGAAACACGCCGAGATGAAGAATTGGATAAGAATGAGAAGGATGTGTTCAGCTTTCAATTGATTGTCGGAATTCCCCTGCTTGAAACTCCAACAAAGAATGCAAAAGCAGTAGATGGTGTTAATCAGGAGGAAAATGGAGGATGCTTGCAGTTTCAATTTCTGCTTTGGAGAAAGTCGTAGCAAAATGACTTCTTGCTTTGAGGCTGAAATTATGTATGGGAACTGGACTCGATTTCTGAAGAGATGAACAAACTTTTCCAGCATTTTGCAAAATGCTAGAGATGACATGATGTTTCCTGCACGTTGTTTTATCTTTGTGTCGTCTTCAAGAATATCCTTAAAATTCAACTCTCAAGATTTATTTGCGATTGTTTTTTTTCGCGCGGAATAAACGTCTTAGTAATCAATGGTTTACATATATTCAACCAATTGAACGTCGACGTAATTGCAAATAAATAATTCACTATTTAATATCGGACTTTTAATAAACCTGTTGTGTTTCAGTAAAAATTTATTCGAATGTACATACATATTTAATAACTGACAATCAGCCGTAGGAAATAACTGGTTGAAGCTGATTATTGCTATTACAGGGTTCTAAAAGTTCGATGTTGTACCTTAAAAATCCTTAAAAAACAGAGTTTTATATGGCTTTAGCGTTTATACGTTAAAAATAATGCTTATATTGAAGCGTTTCCTTTATTTTTTGTGAATTAGTATTTTTGGTGAAAGCAGAACCTTGTCGTTTAATGAGTAATATAAGTACAATGTAATATTATAACCTGAATGGAAGCTTGCTTGTGGTTTATGTGTCTTGTGAATTATCAGATATTGAGAATTATTGGCACTTTTTTATTGTAAAATACTTATATAGTCTATATTCGTAATGACAAATAATCTAAAGCGATGTTTCAATACTTATACAATAGTTATTTAACGTATACGCAAACAGGTTAGATTGGTTACCGCATTATTGAATGAGTTAATTTAATCAAACTTGGGAATGATAAAAGTTGTTTGCTTTGTTCCTACATTCAAGTTCCCATGACGACCACCAGCCAACTATCAATCACCCTTTTCGAGGTGATTTTGAAGTTTATTTTGCTTTACGTTTTTTATAATCCCCTCTTTAAGTCGGGGTGATACTTGTTACATTTTGAAAGGATTGCAAATGACAATGTAAATAAATCATTCATCCTAATTATGACCAAGTAAGGATGTCGAGACTCAATTACAGCAATTTTATGCAATAATTTCTGCACATTTACGGGTGATACTTATTTAGATTATTTCGTTTTTTCATAATTATTTCTAAATTCACACGCTTGCATGCAATACCATTTAACTTTAAACTTTATGGAATATTTTGAGTGGTATAAAATGAGTGGAATAGTAAAATTCGTTGGACAATTCAATAAAACCAGCCCTAGAAATAGGAAATCATTATGCCCGGGATACAAGATAAAGCATATTTTAGAGTTTACTTCGGATTTAGTCCAAATAGCAACTAGCAAGCCTGAGAATAAATAATAAATTAGAACTTTTTTGTTGTTCACTTTATATTCATGATTACCGCAGGAACTTAATGATGATTTATTTTTACGTGTAACGTTTTAATCTGTTTTTTATTTACTAAGGCTTCAATTAACTATACATCCTAGACACCAAACCTTAAAGTAACCTATTTGTATTTAGAACTAACCGAAGTTGAATCAGGAATCAAATTCAATACATAATTAGCAAATCGCTTGTAGGACAAATGATATTTTTGATAACTTCTGGCAATAGCTCCTTATCCACCTTTCCGAACGATCCAATCCCAATGGCTAGCGGTCTCAACGTTCGACCAAACTTTCTATCATATTTCTTCTCCAAAGGCTGCTTTAGTCGTGTCAAGTAGACCTTCGAATTTTCATATACCTTCGCCGCATACGGTATTAAAGTGACAACAAATAGGATCGCCATCAAACAAAAAATTGGAAGGACGGGATAGATTACCCACGGTATTTTACCAACCATTCGAATACTCCCGTAAAGCGTAATGACGATATAAATGACACCAAAACATATCAAGGGAGGCACCGCAAAATTACAGAAATATTCGTTTGCATATCTCGCCCATACTTGGAGCTCTCTGTAAACCTGAACCATTTCCGGGTCCAACTTATTCAGCTTCTTGGAGTAACTTATTCTTCGTACGAAATCATTCATGGAGCAAACTACCATGAGTCCGACAATAAAATAGGCATTTACCGCTTTCAACAGCTCGTTCATTACCTGATACATAAATAAGCAACGGAATAGAAGGAGACACACGTAAACTGGGGTGTAATCGGGGTCAACCCTGAATATGGCAGAAAGCGGATCCAATCCCAGTGGTACAGGAATCATCGCCATCACAAACGGGAAAGCGACACTCCACAACAATTCCATTTTATTGCAGAACAAAATAAATTTGTAGTCCGTTGGATGAGGATCTGTAAATGATAGGTTGGGTTAAATTTTGAAAATAAATTATGAATGAGATTCCTAACTTACTTTGAATCTTGTTTTCCAAGAATGCGATGGTATTTAAATTGCAAGGAAGGACTTCGGGCGTGAAAGAGACTACGAAATGAATTGACATGAAACACGCCGACATAAAGAATTGGATCAGAATGAAAAGAATGTGTTCAATGCGTAATTGCTTGTCTGAATTCCCCTCCTTGATACACCAGCAAAGAATGCAGAAGCAGTAGATGGTGTTAGCTAGAAGGAATATGGAGGATGCTTGGAGTTTCAATTTCTGCTTTGGAGAAAACTGTAGCAGAATGACTTCCTGCTTCGAGGCTGAAATTATGTATGGGAATTGGACACGATTTTTGTAGAGATGAAGAAACTTTTCTAAATCTTTCCAAAATGCTGGGGATGACATGATGTTTTCAAAATAGAGATACAAATATTTCGAAATTCAAATCAAAGTTTTCGATGACGCTTATTATTGACACGATATGAGCATTATTTGATGGGTTATGCCACAATTTGGGAATACGTTACTTAAGACTTTAGAGATTCCGCTGTAAGGATAAAACTCAATTGACTTTTTAATATGGGAGCAGTTACATTTGTGCTAAACTGGGAACAAGGACTTTAGTGATAAAGTGCTCAGTTAGAAATCAGTAGCCCCTCTTTTGAACGTTTGTGAATATGCAAATAAATAATTCACTACTTTTTATCGGATGTCTTACTCTTTGAAGCTTTTATGTTTCAGCAACGCTTGAAGGATATTATCATAAATTTTTAATGACTGAGGAAAGGCCGCGTAAAAAATAACTGGTGGAAGTTGGTATTACAAGGTTAAAAAATTTGATGGTTTACTTTAAAAACCTCTAAACAATTCGATTTTATTTGGATTATGAAACTAAAGTAAAATTGTTTATCTTGAAGTGTTCTGAATTTCGATGTTTTGTGAGAAAGAGGAACCTTGTTATAGAAATACAAGCAGAAAGATTTGCAAAAAACCTGAAACTTGTTAAGAGAATTTACATATCTATTCAAGAAAAAGAATAAATTTAAACAATGGAATATTATGCTGGATTTAAGCTTTGCTTGAGTTTTATGTGGCTTGTGAGTTATCAGATATCGAGAATTATTGGGAATTTTTATTGTTAAATATTTAGTATTGTCTATTTACCAACTTGGGTGGTGAAAATATTCCAAAGCTTTGTTTCAATACGTAATAAAACTTATTTGACATACTCATAACTGCAAAAAAAAGGTTGGAGTAGTTATTGCATTATTGAATAAGTTAATCTAATCAAACTTTGAATCCATCGAATAAAAAAGAAAGGTTTTCTTTTGTTTCTACTTTCAAGTTTCCATGACGACCTAACATCCAAGTTTTATGACTTTATATAATGAATGACCATTGTGAAAGCTGGGAAGGATAAGTGCGAAAATGTAGTTAATCATAATACCAAGTCACGACCAAGTAGGTATGGCGAGAGAGGCTGACATTCGAGGATTTTATGCAATAATTTATGCACACTTTGAATTTGTTTAATCGTTTTATTGAAGTAAAATGCCATACCTTGGTTCTTTTTCCAATAATGTTTCACAAAATGAATTTCAAAGTTTGAAAGCAGTTTAACAACGTCACCAATTACAGAGAGCAAACGACTCTGATGACAGATACTAACTGCCACAAAATTAACAATGGATTTAAAACGTAATCAATAAATCACTCGTATGTCCAATAATCTTCTTGATGACTTCTGGTAAAAGTTTTTTATCCACTCGTCCAAACGGTCCGATTTCTATCGCCAATGGTCTCAACGTTCTGGCCAACTTTTTGTCGTATTTTTTCCTTACATTCTGTTTCAGTTGTGTTAAATACCCGCTGGAATTTTCGTATACCTTAGCCGCATACGGTATTAAAATAACGACAAATAAAGATGCCAATAAACTTGCTGCCGGGAGACTGGGGTAGAATATCCAAGATGTCTTGCCAACCAAGCGAATACTCCCGTAAAACGTGACGATAATGTAGGTGACTCCAAAAAAAATTAGGGGTGGAACCGCAAAATGGCAAAAATTTAGATTTGTATATCCCGCCCAGATTTGTAGCTCTCTGTAAACAGCCACCAGTTCCGGGTCCAACTTCTTTTGCTTTCTTTGATTCAACCGCCGTACGAAATCATTCATGGAGCAGACTACCATAAGTCCAAAAATAAAGAAAGCATTAACTGCCTTCATCTGCTCAAAAACTACTTGAAACTCGAACAAGAAGCGAAATAAAGTTAAGCACAGACCAACTCCTTGGAAGCTGGGATCTCCGAGAAGGACAGAAAGTGGTTCTAGGCCGAGAAATGCGGTCATGGCGAAAGCAGGTGCCATTATGTAGGCTAGCCATAGTTCGAATTCCATGCCGAGAAGGAGTATCTTGAAGTTGGGGCCTTTTTCGGTTGGATCTGCAAATTATTGAAATTACCGATTATCTGAAATTATTAATTGAAATTTGAACAACTTACCTCGAATCCTGCGTTCTAAGATCGAAATTGTGTTCAAAATCATGGGGATGACCTCGGTACGGAAAGACATTACTAAATGGACCGATATGAAACATGCCGATATAACGAATGACATTAGAAGCAACAGGATTTGCTCGGTGCTCAGCTGGCTGTCCGTATTTCTTTGCTGGAAACACCAACAAAGGCACACAAACCAGTAGATGGTGATAATTAAAAGAAACATGGACGACGCTTGAAGCTTCAATTTATCCTTCCGGGAAAGATGGAGAGCGGTAATTTCTTGTTGAAGTGTGGAAATTGTGTATGGGATTTGGACTCGGTTTTTGAAGAGATGAAAAAACTTTTCGAGCACTTTCCAAAATTCTGGGGATGACATGGTGTTTGAGACGCAAATCTGTAATGTTGTCGATAAAGGCTATTTTTCTTATGTTTCTGTGGAACTCTGAATAATTTGAGTAAAAGAATAGATGTTAGAGGAGGTTTGGATAAAGTTACTTTGCTATTCTGTGCTCCCTATAAATGCCAGTAAATTATTCAGTGGTAATTTCAGATTCTCCGTCTTAAATTGGTCATATTTTTTGTTGGGGAAGGAAAGCTCTATTTAATAGTTTACTTATCGACAACCCTGAGTTGGTTTATAACAAATAAATAATTCAAAAGTGGAGACTTCTGAGTTAAGTCAGTTGTTTGGAAGAATGCCTACTTTGCTCCTTTCGGTTGCCTCAAATAATGTTTAATAAATGCTGGTTTTATATTGGTTACCACATTCCCATTGCCATAACTACCACCATTTCAGCTCCAAGGTTATACGCAATTCTTTCAAATTGTTAAAATTATGTAACCACGTTCGGAATCGGATTAAGATGATAAATCAGATATTCTGAAAACAGAAAAAAATAAGATGCATGACACATCAATATGGCATGGTTAAATTTTCACCGTAAACATGCATCATTTCGGGTTCCACGTAGTGAAATGAAATTGCAGAGTCTGAACAGCATTCGTTACCCTTAATCAATTTCTAAATTAGTCTGATGTAATCAAAATTCTCATGAACTGATGGTCAAACCTGTTTCTGTGGATAGTAAAGATATTTATTGTACCAAGATTCCGAGTCCAAAGCCCCAGGAATAAGATGATCCTCCGGAAGTAAGGACATGAACCGGTGACGGCCTAAATGATCTCGGGTATCACCCGCAGCCACGCCAACATTTTGGAGGCATTTCCCTAGAAAATTCAATATTTTCTACTAGCTTGTTTTTTGCGAATAATTGAATTATACCAATTTCAATATCTTCCGCTCCTTTCGGGCTTGGGTTACATTTTTTACGGTTTGGAAACCCAGATTGAACTAATCTCCGGAGTGCTTCCTTGCTTAGGATGTAGCCTATGGATATGGGAATAGTTACAATATTGTAGTTCACATAGTTTTGTTATAAAATTAAGAATTTACCTCATCTTAACCAGTGACATTACCTGCACCTCCACTCATATACCCTTGTTTGACGAAGGGCTTGAACTTTGACCCGAAATAGATTGGAGTCTCCGAACTTTTGTCTTTCAACAGAGCACGAAGGTTTTCCAGAATGACATAAGTGTCATCATCGGCCTTTAGAAACCAATCCGCGTCCTGGAGATGATGCTCGTAAACGTATTTGAAAGCTTCCTTGGTTTTACTCCATAAGAAATCCTCTCCTTCTACTACGCCTGGGAGAGAAATGCTGGGAAGAGTTGGGTCTGGTGAAGGAAATTCTATAAACAATTTCATTTTTAAACACTTTTTTTGATTTTATTACCTTCTTCGGAGCTCATGAATAGTAATTTGTTGCATCTTTTTCCCCAAGTTTGTTTCACAGCAACGGATTTATATTTGTGGTTTGATGGTTGGGTCAAAATCCAGCAAAGGATTTTGACCTCATTATAAAGCCCAGACTCGTTGTGGGAATGAGTAGAGTGGAATTGAGGTGACGGAATAGAGAACGAATATTTTAGAAAATTAAACAAATTTGTAAATACATATCCGAAAATAATTCCGGTGGCAAATGTAAGAATAAAACTGCGCCCAGGTTGCATTTTTTTTGGAAATGATGACTTGGAATGAACCAAATTTGTGACTGAATATTCTGTGAAACATTTCAGCAACAACTTTGGTAACTGTTTATGTTTACTGTTGATCTATTATTGGGAGCAGATGTACATGAATCATAACTGTCAACGGATTAATTGGTTTTTGGGTTGAACCATACTTGGCTAAAATTAAATTGTCACGAATATAATTAGTGTCTTATTAGATTGAAAGTTTTTAGTTAGCAACATATTGTTTAGTGATTTATTACCAAAATATAAAGTCTGCTAACGCCATTCATTTTTACCAGCTATACACGGTAATGGCAATAGTTAGAATGAAATGAAACATAAATCTTTTTTTTCGTAAATCCAGTATTGGCTGAAGGATATCCTATTTTTTGTTAATATTAAATTGTGAATTCGGTCGAATATAAAAACTATAATGATTATTTCCTATTTAGTGCGACACACGAATTTCATAATTTTAGTGCATATGATATCACGTAAATATTTCATAATGACTCGAACGCTCAAATTCACAATATTTTTGATATTTTCCCTATTCTCCCAAACAAATCCAAGCGTCCCTGCACTGATGACGCCTGCACATAGAGCAAATAAGGTCACAACCCCGCCATCCAGTGTCATGGCCACTTGGTCATTATCCTTAACCTCATTCTCCTCATAGTATCTCCTTTTCCTTATTGATCGTCCGTAGTATTCTGCCAACAATCTGTCATGAATTCCCGACTCGACCAGAGACAACAAATACCCGGGAATTTTGGAGTTGCCAAATCCACGAAATATCCAACCAAACGGTTTCGTTTCCAAAGTATCTCTTCCCTTGTGAAACTTCTTACCCGGAAACCTCTTCCTCAAGTACTCCAACTCTTGAGAGATTTTGCTGGATTCTTCAATAAACACGGATTTCTCGCATCGGGCAACTTCATCCGCGATCTTGACTTGCATTTGACTCAATTTTAATTGCTCTAAATATGCGGAAAACATACTTTTCGGTTCGTAGGCGTGTTTCGGATTTAGCAACGCCAATATAGTCACGTACTGGGGTGACTTTTTCTGGAAAACAAAACAGTTAAGCAACATCTTTCCAAAGGTATTAAAAAAAAACTTACCAACATAGCAAGGACTTTGTCCATTTCAGTATATATTTGGTTAAAATCTTGATTTTTTAGAAAACTTGAAAATTCGTAGAGATCAAAGCCCACCATGAACTTATTAATCGGGGAGGAGAAGAGGTTAAAGCACTCTGAAGAATATGGCGTCTCAATCCTGGTCATGGTCATATTTGGGAGACTATAAAAATAGTTTCCCATCCAATAAGAGAATTCATTAAACACTTCGTAGACCCAGTTTGTAGCCTTATTATCATCCCAGTGGGTTGAATATGTCGCAATACTTGTATCTGAACATATCAAATCACTCCAAATCTCTGGTGTTTTGCCAGGCCATGGTGAATTTAGCTCGGATATCATCAACCCGTTGTAACTATTGGTTAGAGTGACACTCATCAGACACCAGGTTCCAAGGACGAGTCGGAAGAATGTCGTCTTCTCCAAAAGGGATGAGATCTGGTAGCTTTCTTCCCAAATGGAGGCTAGGAAGAAGAGCCAAGGGGCAAATGAGACAGCCTTCATTGCCCCAGAATACCGTAGAAATGTGGCCATGACCAGGGTGAGAGTGATAATGGCGACAAATAAATTAAATCCAGAGTGGTACTTGGTATGGCATTGTGTAGAAATAGAACGAAATAAAAGGTTCTTGGTAGCAAGTTAGGAATTGAAATCCTTTCCATTCTGTCAGGATTACGATTTCTTTCCCGGGCTGGAACTGGTGGTTTGAGTGCAAAACACCCTCAAACATTCGCAGTTTAATGACAGCTTTGTGTTTTTCTTCGGTGTTGAATTGATGCAAAGTGGCATTTCCTTTGATGAAGAGAAGTTGAGTGACATCCTTCAAAAAACCCGTGGTCATGTTGATATTCCTTGCAAAAGGATTCGGAGCAGTGGCACGGATTGGAGCAACCAGTGCAGGAAAATCCCAGGAGAGCGGGTAACTTTTAAATATGCCCGGGTGTTCGTAGGTCGGGTCATCAAGCTGCCATGAGATTGGTGGTAAAAGCAAAAAAGAAAAAATGGAAATCATGTCAAAATCTGGATCTTGCAAGATCCGACATTGCATTTCGGACACTTTTTGAATGCTTCGGCCGAATGGTTGGACACATAAAAATGTGTTTTGAGAATGAATCAGAATTCCGAATGTCCCCATAAAGTTTGCAGTGTCTTTTGTGTTGGGCCTACGACAGAAATTTAAACTACGGTAAATAATGCCTAATAAAAAAACTAACCAAAATACGAATTGTAAGATATTTTGTAATGCGTCCATTGCAAAACTCTTGATAAAATTGTAAACTAAATTATTGACTCACGTCCAGAGACTGTAGTAACGCTTCCCTTGTCCAAAGTAGTCACCCAACTCTGCCCTTTCCTTATTTGTTACGAGGACGGAATAAACGGTGACGGAACAAAAATGAATATCGGGACGATTTCGAGAATTATAGCAGTATCTAGACAAGTATATCCAATCCGTTAAAAAATATGGGTCTTCTGTTATGAGTTTAAGATTTTTTGTAAAGGCCACCGGAAACAGAAGCGATATCTGGCAAACAAATCCACGAATATGAAACGGGTCCAGAGGCACAGTGTCTGTATCGCGGCGAATTTCTTCATTTTTGAAGCTCCAATGTATCCTTGAAACATTGTAAACCGAAATGGGAAACGACTGAGGTGTATCAGTAGAAAAGTGAGGGCACTCGGAATCATAAATAAGTTTAATCTCACAGAATTTAATTTGGCCAATAATTTTATGAAAATTGGTAAATTCTGACACAGCCGCTGGAACTCCCAATATGATTAAAACAACGGCAAACGTCAAACGCAGCATCATGGCCAAGATTGACGATGGTAATGTTCGGTTTCAAACCTTCTTCGTTTTAGTGCACGTGCACTTACTTTGACTCAACCACCAAACCATATATTTTTAGATTAATGTGATGTTACGCTTTTCAAGCACAGTTGGATATTGTCAAAAACTTAATTTTGCCAAGTGGTTTATACAGCGGTGAGAAAAAGGGTGTTGCTTGGAAAGCTGCGTGTGTGCATTTTTTTGTGCCGCTTTTAAATATTGTTTTTAAATAGAAACTAAGACAACCCATCACTCATTTCACAGGCGGTGAATTGTTTATAACTGACCGAGAAAGATATGCAATCTAACATTATTCATCCCGTCGGAGAGAACTTCTGGTAAAGAAGTGGCATAAAGGTGTTATAATTTGTATGCAATTTTTAAGCCCATTTCCAACATTTGGGTAGTAGTTACGTCTGCCATTATGGCGTCGTGGTTGACATTTACTGTTGCTGTAATCATTTCAGGGACTCTAATGGGTGTATCGGAACATATGTCAAGTTCAAATTTGTATGGAATTCTTAATTATATATATAATAATTAAATGAACTCGTTTAATAATGCAATAACCAATCCAACCCATTTGCAGGGGCGTTAAATGCGTTTTATATTAGTATTGAAACAATGGTTAAAGCTATTTTTGAGTAAGAGAGTAAGCTCTATATTTAGCAATAACAATTGCCAATTTTTCTCGATATCTGATAATACACAAGACATAAGCCACAAATAAAGCTTACATTCAGGTTATGTGTAATATTACATTGTTTAAATTCATTCCTTTCCTTGAATAGATATGCCAACTCCTGCTTAAATATATTTTTTTTTTCACAAATTAATATCTTTAATAAAAAAACGCTTCCAT
>JAAXNX010001741.1:0-16347 GCA_036491905.1 Folsomia manolachei | reverse complement strand
ACACAAAAATCGGGAATAGTTGCATACCTTCCGTCGCACACGAAATAATAAAGCAGCACATTATTGTGTCGTTTCTACTAAGACAAATTGCTGTTTTTTATATGAATTTTTGGCGGAAATAAACAACATACAAAAGGTCCTGGTTTAGAAGTCGGAAAAGTAAAAAAAAATGCGAACGACTGTTTTATTTAGCTCTTATTGAGCTTAACACTATTCTGTTAAGAAAGCAATCGGGCAAAAACATGAAAAATCCATTATGCTCCATTTAGCTTCCTCATGATTCCTTCCATTTGCTTGAAATAAAAGTAGCAGAGACATAACTTCGAGATATTTCTTACTTATTTCTTGTGTAGGGATCTGTGACAATTTTTGTTATAACTTTGTATTGCTCGCCTTTATGATCTACAAATAATTTCGATTGAATATGTTTGAGAAACAAATGAATTGCAAAAATCAAATATCAAGAAGCGACTAAAATTATTTTTCCAGTGGATTGATCATAGATCATAATGAAGGCTTTTTACAAGTTCTCCTCACTTATACATAAGTAAAGGAACATTCCAAATCACAACCAGTCCAATTATGAATTACATTACAAGTTCAATTTCGTGCCTTGTCGTGTTATACAAGAACATTTAGTTATAAAAATATATGTACAGCAAAGGGGTTCATTACGTCAGTGTATGTTCATCATAACACATTACAAATGCATGATTGCCGTAGAAAAGTTGATGATGGGTTCAATCAGAATATTTTGAAGGCTTTCAAATAAAAGTGTCTAATACGGGTTGGATTGGATGGAATCGAAATATACCATTTAAGTACCATTACCTGTACTTTACTGATTTGTTGTCTAGCTTGGCATGCTTTCAGAATGTATGGATATGGAAATATATTCTAAATATTCTGTTATCGTTCTGGTCGGAATTTAAAGAAGCAGCTTCAAATTCGAAGCATGTAAAGTCGATTAGTACTTCACATCCCTTATAACGTTAAGTATTACTACATCAAACCTTTTTTGTGGTCTCCTAGTTTAGTTTAGTTAAACTAAGAACTAACTCAACTGAAGACCTGACTTAGTATACTTTGGTATCAGCACTCAACTTGCTGATTACACAATAATGACTTGAGCTTTTTCCAAATTCAGGACGTGAAAGATCGTGAGTATTCTCGGCATAATTTAACAAGTGATTATTCTAAATATTCTGTTATCGTTCTGGTCGGAATTTAAAGAAGCAGCTTCAAATTCGAAGCATGTAAAGTCGATTAGTACTTCACATCCCTTATAACGTTAAGCATTACTACATCAAACCTTTTTCGTGGTCTTTTAGTTTAGTTTAGTTAAACTAAAAGAACTAACTCAACTGAAGACCTGACTTCTTTATCAGCACTCAACTTGCTGATTACACAATAATGACTTGAGCTTTTTCCAAATTCAGGACGTGAAAGATCGTGAGTATTCTCGGCATAATTTAACAAGTGAAGCAGGTTTTAGGTTCCCATCATGAGCATACAGCTTATCCAGATTTTTTGTTTTGAACCCCATGTTTTGAACTTCTTTTTTGTTTTCTTATAAAGTAATCCGAATATGGTAATTCTACATCAACTAGTGAGCTATATTTGTAACAATCTTTAGGTTCAGTTGTGACCCGTTCAACACTTCCCATGAATAACATCCGGTTAATCTTGTGTTTGAGAAATCCAAATATATTCTGATATTTTATAATTCTTCATTTCATGCATCCGCAGATTGGTACGTAAGATGACGGAGCAGACCGGAAATCGGATACTCCTCCCTTGTAAGCATTTACTGTCACTGGAATCAGCCTTACGAGATGAAGATGAACTTCTTACCTGTTCATTTAACAAAAATGCCGTTTCTTTTCAGCTACCACCACGGTTTTGTTCAACTGGACGAGCATCTTATTTCTCCATCCTCTTGTCCAGTTTAGTTGTACCCATCCCTTTCCTGTGAAAGAAGTAGAGGAAGATAATGATGAACCTTTGTCAGATAGGTGGACTGGTCTATAATTTCCTTTGTGGTAAAAAGTCTGCGACTCTGTAATCAAAATTTTGAAAAATAATGGACTCAAACTGGAATGACAGAAGAAGAAAACCATGTAGCACACACGCATCATACATTTACAGCAGTTGGTTACCCATGAAGAAGGGGACATATTGTGTGTGTAATTTCTAGCTAGTTTAGTACATATTTCAGCTTTTCGTGAACAAAAATACAAGATAAAAAACATTCTTTGAGCATTTACATGCCGATGGTAATTATTTTGGTTTGTTCTTTGGACAAAGTGGGTCTGAAAATGAAATTGTCATGTAATGAGGGACGATATTTACTCCGTTGCAAGTTTTCTTCTATCGTCTCTTTTTAGTATTGCGTTGCGAGGACCATTTACATAGACAATTAGTGAAATATTTGAAGTAAACTTGTTATGATGTATGCAATGGTACAAATGAATAGCGTATGGTATCTGTCGAACGAAAGTAAACTTGTACCTTATTTAAGGTAAAGAAAAATTTGTATTATTTTGTAAAAGTTTGTTTTATTCGGTAGGAATGTTTGTTGCCAGCATTTAATAATTTTTACACATTCCTTTCTTTGTTATGACAAGCGGGTTTCATGTAGTCATAAAATTATTATCAAAGTTAGTTGGTTTGTTCACTGCAATCGGGTAGCCGCATACAAATCAAGAATTTCCACAAAAGTCCTGTAAATCTCTTCATAACTGTATTCAATTAAGATGCCATCCTCATTCAGTTTTGTGTAATTTACTTTCTCTTTTCGCAAGGTTTCATACAACTTCAGCAAGTAATCACAAGGATCATTGATGGTCAGATCAACAGCCATTTCCAATTGTTTTTCAAATTTTTTTGACAGATCTGGTCTGGGTTTTGAAATGGTAGTAGAACTCATCTTGATTCGTCTTTCTCTTTTCGCAAGGTTTCATACAACTTCAGCAAGTAATCACAAGGATCATTGATGGTCAGATCAACAGCCATTTCCAATTGTTTTTCAAATTTTTTTGACAGATCTGGTTTGGGTTTTGAAATGGTAGTAGAACTCATCTTGATTCGTTTCGCATCTTCAGCAGCCGGTTCACCATCCTCATCGTTCATGAGATCAAAAAAAATCTGGCGAAAAAAAACTCTTCGTTCATCCCCGTCCGGTTTTCTGACAGAATAAAATCCTGAACTAGTGAAAAGTGCCTTGAGATCTTGAGGAATATCCTGAAGACGTCCGATGATGGAAGCAATCAGTATGGCCTGACTACCAGCAAGTGTCAAAAGTTGTCGAACGAAGGTAAAATTGGATCTCTCTCTTGTGAAACGAGCAATTTCAGTATTCATAAAATTTAATGCAGGTGCAAAAAGAATGCAGGGCTTATCACAAGTAGCAGCTTGACGAATAATGTCCCCAACCGCCTTCACAGGAGTTGATCCATCGTTGACTCGTTCCGCAAAATGTGGCATATCAAGTGCAAAAACGGGAATCTTGCTCAGCGAGGGATGGCTCAAANGAGGGATGGCTCAAAACTCCGTTCATGACGACATGATTGAGATAGACTTCAGATTCCAATTCTTGTTCCCAGACGAGAAAACTTTTCATACCAATCGTGGAACTGTGCACTCCTGCGGCATTTGGGAGTTGCACCACTAATTTCTGAATAATTTCATGTACCACAGTTTGAACAAGGGGCCACATCATGGGTAGGGGTGGTTTTGCAGAAATAATCGTGGATCCAAACACATTGCTTCGAGAAGGTACCATTCCGGCCAGAGCCATTGTCCAATCTTCTGCAATAACGGTGATTTCCGCAGCAGGGACGTGAGAGCCACACCGCACAATTCCTTGTCCCAAGGCGTTTTTACATAGTTGTTGAATATCTGCTCCTGAATACCCAATTGTTTTTTTAGCAAGTTGCTCTCGCATTATTTCATCTGGAGCGTCTTTGAGCCATTGTCGAGTGTGAATGTCAATAATTGCTTTTCTTCCGTCAATGTCTGGAAGTTGGAAGGGCAAATCTTTATCAAACCTTCCAGGTCTTCGAACAGCAGCATCCACTGCATCTAACTGCAAGTTTAATGATTTTATGAGGCTAAAATTTTCAATAACTGCATCGCAACTGTTACTATTTCTCACAAATAACAACAATGTATTTCAGATTTGTCTCATACCCGGTTTGTTGCCCCGATGAGGAAAACTTCACCTCGTTTGACGGAGTCAATGAGTCCAAGAAGAGCCGTTACAACGCCCACATAGGCTTCTGACACTTGTCCGGCTATAATAAACAACATTAAATAAAAACCTGGCTAAATAATTTTGCTCAGGTAAAAATAAGGGCACACACCTTTATCACGATCTGGGCACATCCCGTCAATCTCATCAAAAAAGATTATGGATGGCTTATTTTCAATTGCTTGATTAAATAAGGCTCGAAGATTTTCTTCAGATTCTCCAAAATATTGACTGTTAGATTCACATCCTTTCTGATAAAAGAAGGCCACCTGGGTGCCACCCAACGCCTGTTTAATCTCATTTGCCATTGCTTTGGCTAAAAGCGTTTTTCCGGTTCCCGGAGGACTATAATGCAATTAAACGATGTTATATCTGATCCATTCTGTTTCGGTAATAATAGTATAGTGCGACTGACTCACCCGTGAAACAATATACCCTTGGGTGGCTCAACCCCCCACTCTTCAAATGACTCCTTGTGAACCAGTGGATAAATGATTGCCCGTCTCAAATAACTATTAAGTAGAGAAGATATGTGAATCATAAGTTAATTTTTTAAAATTTCAGAGAAATTTTGAGACATTATTTTTATGAAATATTTTGAGACTTTGAAAGGAATTAAATATAAGCTACCTAACATGTTCCGGTAGCCCTCCAACACTAGCGAGGGTGAAATTGGGGTCAATATGATCTCCGACGGGTTCTGGATCCCCACCACCACCACGCCCTCCACCAAATCCTCCGCTACCTCTCCTCCCTCCAGGGACTGCCGCATCCACATTATCCAGAGCCACTCCGATATTTCCAATATTTCCTCCGACGCCAAAAGTGTCATCATAATCCATCCCCATCTCATTTCCTGTCATCGGTCGCAAGTGCCCCGTAACATCGCAAAGATAAAGGAGTGAAGGTCGGTTAACAACGCCAGCTTTGTTTCTGTGTTCGTGTCCTTCATCCATTTCATCCGTCGCATTCAAACGCAGAATAGGAATTGGCTCATTCGTCCGACTTCCTGCAACTACCAGCTCTTCAGGAGCACTCTCGAAGTTATTCATGTTCGACTACACCAAAAGAGTGGACGCTCAGTATTTTTTTTACAAACAACAAAGGAGTAGAGTAGATGTATGATCCAATGGTCTCTGGTGGTACTGTTCTGATTTCTGAATCTGGTTGTTCTTTTTTATTAGAGTTTTGGATATTTGTCTCAATTTGGCCCGTTGGCAAGGATGTCTCAAAAATTCGGAGATGGACATTATAAAATAGTCAACCTAATATTTAGATATTTATTTGTACCAAAACGATTCACGATAAGCATTGCAGACATATGTACATTTTAGTACGAGAGTAAAATGCACAAGAAATTTGACATATCAACAACATCATTGACAAAATGTAAATAATTTTTAAGAGACAAAATTACAAAATTAGTTTGGAACCAGTAAGCAACAGTCAACAAGGTGTTTTGAATTTTTCATAAGCTTCCTTGGTCCAGGTCATGGCTTGGTACTAAGTCCAAAACAAATTTTATCCATATAAACTTTTATAAGTAGACACTACAAACTGCATATCTATAAATGAATGCATTTCCAGATGGGAACATTAATAGTTCTAAAGAAGAATACTCTAAAAATTAGAGTCTGATCTCTGTCTATTCCTAAATAACATGCCGTGGCAGAGTGCATTTTGGAAGCTTGAGGAAAATGGGATCTCATGGATTATATAAATTTTTAATAGCATGTAATAAAATTATTATTATTTAGTATGAGAGGTTGCTTGATAAATCAGAGAATTAGTTTGGTCGGATACTCAACATTATAGCTTGTCATGCACTGAATTAAAAAATGGACTGAACACCGACTGCTCAGTAAATCATTTAATTTGTTAAGTTAACTTGGTCCTGATTTAAAGAACAAGAGAAAAACAAGTAGGATTAGGATGGTAGTTAGGCAGACCACCTCGTCCCATCCAGTATAAAAGCGATTGTTGCCACCGAGATGAGTTTGTTGGACGCTTTCTTTCCATGAGAAGGGTATTATGTCAGACTGCATTTATAACTCTCCAATTAAATTATTATTGTCATCCCTGAGTCTTGTTCTATTTTGTTCTTATTATTTTCCCATGAATCTGCCAATCCTGCGTGCATTAAACTTGGTCAAAGACGAGGTGTTGGACGTTAGATTTGAGTTTGAAAAGTGCGTAACTGGATCCGGTAATTAATAGCGTCTGTGTTATAACTTACAACTCCACTGTCAGTAAGAATAGCAACCGTAGTTTAAAAATAGTTCAGTGCACAGTAACAAGTATGAATTCCAGTCGGAATGCTTTCATTTTTATATGGGTCATCGGTTTAATATATCTTGTTCATCTGGGGTAAGTGCCTTTCTCTTTTATAACTTTATGACATTTTAACCGCAGAATATTGTGAAATATTCTGCATACAAGGAACATAACGATAGCATTTTTAATTTTGTTTAGGTTCGTTTCGTCTCGACCAGAACATCGCTGTCCACCAGTTCCCTTTGGAGGCTGGCCCGTACCAAATAATTGTGCTCATGGAATGTTTGTAAACAGTTGTGGGAGGAGTAGCTGTGCAAAAGGTGGGTCTGGCGTGTTGCGGATAGAACGAAATCTAATAATTATAATTAACTTATTTTGTCTTCAATTATTAAAATGAACTAAATTCCAAAGGTCCCGGAGCCCGTTGCGAAACTCGTCGATTCCGCTCAATTCCGCAAGGAAATTGTGGAGATGGAATGTATTGTCATTGTTTTCGTTGCATGGGTTGTTCATTGTCGACTTATGAATGTTACGAGAATACCTGCGTCATTGCAATGGATGGATGAATCGAATTATAATGTTACTTTTTTCCTGATTTCGCGAACAACATCTATGTGCCTGACTTTTGTCTGTGATTTCTGAAGACTTTGCAGCGGTCAAAAATTCTTTCCATAATAACATTAATTACCAAACATTTTCGTAGTTGTGTGTTTTTACTTTGATTATGTTACATAAGCTTGTTTTGAGCGAGCCAACAGCCAAAGTCAAGTGAAGGTGTTGGAGCTCTTTTCCTGTAAATCAAAAAGTTATTACAGATTTCCTAAGTAATCCAAGCGAAGCCAATGTAATGTGTATAGGACTGAGGAAAATGCGACAATTTTAAGATTAATTTCCACAGTCAGAAGTATGCCAGACTTTCAACTTTATTTTATTATTACAAGTATAGCCTCGACCAATGTCAAGTGCACCTAATTTAGGTGGCACAATGTTTTCTGATTCCCAATGTGTACAGTATAGTATTATATATTATTATAGCATATGCAGAAGTGAGTATATACGGTATTATTTTATTTATAATTGAATTAATTTGGGTCGAGATTGCAATTAACTGTACGCAACAAGTTATTGACAGATTTTGAGCTGTGAGTTACATATAAAATATGTAGATCGATAAAGGCACAAGTTGACATGATCTCTGAATCTTTTTATGACTTTTTTTGATTTGTCTCTTATGAAAAGCTCCGACATTGCATTATCACCACTACTGGATCCTTATAACCATTATCCAATTATGATGGGTTTGTTTCAATTCCAATCACTCATTTTGCATGATTTTACTAGGCAGAAATGTCCTCAACATTAATCTCTTTTTGGGCGTTTATCCGTTTCTGGTTCGTTATTGCCGGGCGGCATAAGAAAGCATTCCCAGCAACCCAACTGGTATGTATCATTAGTCTTCAGTTGAAGATACATTCTGCAGAGCAGACAAGTTGTCTTGCTATCAATCAACGCCAGGCAGCTAAATTATTTTCGCAAATATTCAATCAAATAGGCCAAAAGGGTTAATTACAGTTTACATGCGACTATCATGCAGCTTTTCTTAAATATTTAGCCTCAAATGGACTTTGAACGCACTTTACAGCTTCGTGTTTTCTGCTTGGAAACTACAGATAGTGACAGAAGAAGGACCAGTTTAGGAAATAATGATAGATGTTATTAATTAAATTGATATTAAGGTAAAATCGTTTAAGTGCTTTCCTGAATATTTCCAGCCATTTTTACATCCTCAATCAAAAATGAACAACGTAAATGTATTACTCTACATTTGATAATAACATTTTTTAGCAACTTAAAATTAAATAAATGTTCACCTAAGTATGTATTTTATTAGGGTCGCCGGCCACATAATAATATCAATAAATATTCAATTCAATTTATTTGATAATAGTAGTGTTTAGATGCGGCCACAAGGTTCTGATAAAAAGATGGATCAGGAAGAAACGAAACCTTGCATAAGCAACCCCAGACCGAGACCCGCAACACATTTTTTACAAAATGCATAAAAGTCCAAGGTTGTATTTGACGTGTTAACTTGGATAAGGGTGTGTTCCGATAAGGTCGTTAGTCGTTGAGTAATCTGACATTTTTTTATAGTAATAATAATGAAATGTAAGGTAAGCAAACTACCTGTGTCCGATATAAGAAACATTTTCTCCGAATCACTCCAAAAAGTTAATATTGGTATTTGTATTTACCAACCAAACATAAGTACTTATTTATACCTTTTTATTCGTCACGTTCCACATTTTATTGTGTGTGATGCATTTTTTATAGTGGAAGATTTTAAAATTTGTAATTTACTTTTAGAAAGCTATCAGATTCAGTCAGTTATACAACCTGTTTTATTGCTACTTGCAATTAGTGTGAGAAGGTATATAAGAGACAAAAAATGTCACCTCAATGACTCGTCATCAATGCCCAGTTCTAGGAAGAACTTACCTTATCGACGATTAAACATTTGTTTAAAGGTGAGGTACGATCACAGATATGGGTACGATAGCAGTCAAACCAATGACGAGGAAATGCAAAAAACTCACACTCCTTTTTTCCAGCTAGTGATTCTGAAAGAATTCATTCATTGGTGCAATTTTCTCAGTTCCATTGAAATACAATTTTAAGAATTTTCTATATTTAGCTGCAATCCCTGCATTAGCGACGCCCATTTAGTTTCATCCATGATTTATTTTACAAGCTTCTTAATTGATGCTCAAGATTAGTATAATGAATACAAGTACTGGCAAATAAATAAACCAGTTTTCCAACAATTTTCTCATCCTGCTCATCAACATGGATTTGGTCCAGAATTAACGAATAAACAATTTGCAGATTAAACTGGAATTACTCTATCTCTCACTCTCATGAACAGCAACCTAAAGTCTATGGAAAGCGAGAATCCGTCTGTCTGCCTGACCATGTTTCAAATAAATGCATATCGAATTTCTAGATTCTGCTTCCGCACACTTTTAAAGGACAGGTGAAAGTTTGATTATTTTGATCATTAAAAGTTGAAATTTGCAAACTTATCTGACTCGCCCATTGCCACTCTTGTTCATACATGTAACACCAGAGCCAAATAAAATGCAAAATTTCGGATATCCGTAATTTAACCTGTCCAACAATATTTTGACTTTGACCTATGTTGAGGTGTCACGTGGTATTGAAAACTACTGGCACCATTCGCTCTTTGTTATTTCTTACTTCCCATGAGTTCTTTTTGTATCCAACTTAAATATGGATATCGGACAATCCAGACGATTTTGTGACGCGATGAGATCAATATTTATTAACCGCAATCAGTCCACAAAGATAGGAGTAATTTTTGTATAATTTTCTTATTTACAAAATTAATAAAAATATTGGAAATCTAAATATTTATAACTGATTAAGCAGTTATTTCGTCTTATGCATTTGACTAACTTGTTGAATAAACTTTCTGTAGCCAGCATGTTACTTTAATTTAATTAAGCAGCACGCATAGACCGAATTAATAATATTGATATTTGATTTTTTTTATCAAATTCACTCATGCCTGCCTAGAATTGCTTACGTGTGGATGGATAACACTCCCTCAAACTTATCTTAATTACCTCAAATTCATCGTTTTAAACAGTTTGTTGTTGTTAATGTTAATCAATGCAACCATCAACCACATTAAACTGAACTTCAGTTGCAGACACTGCAGTTCATCCAAGGATATATGACTTTTTTTTATTTTGATCACTTTTTTGAAGGATAAATTACTTCTTGTCTTTTTCTCTCTCCCTAGTAAATGGCATCTTGTAATTTATTACGGAGATTATAATATTTAGGATTATATTATATTTACATACTGATCCGTCAGGTCAGTGTCATTAATAACACGCATACGTTTTGCGATTCAGTTTCAGTTGATATTTTATCATACGACCGTTCAGTAGACTTCATTCAATAATACTCCTAAAACCATACATTTCGAATGTCAAGTCCAAAAGAATTTGTGAATAATTTGTTTAAAAAAACCGACAAGAATAATATAAACAAGGAGTATGGCAGGATTTGCGTGTACTTTGATTCCAACCGGCTTCTTGGTAATTCTTTACCTGGTTCAACTGCCGGTATTAATTGATGGAGGAATGCTAATACTTACAATTAGCTCGAACAAGGACATGAATTACAAATACGTAAGTTAACAGTGTACAGCGATTTGTAAACGAGGACTGCCTATTTGTAAGAAACTCAACTCGTGGATTAAATGACAATAATATCTGTAGAATAAGTACGAGTTACCAACGGTGGAAGATTCACATTTCATCCGAAAAAGGTCACCATCTCCTTATCCACCCGGATTTATTTTGTGGTCTACCAACTCTCAAATGATCCCATCTTGTCATTGCGGCCCTGGTCAGAAGTGCCCATGTCTTAAAATGCTTGACAAAGTTTCCGAAAAAAGTCCCAACCGTAAAATTCTGAGAAAAAGACGGTCCCGAAAATTAAAGGGTTGATTTAACGAGGTTACAGAAAATATTTTTATCAAAACTTACGCATGAATTTCATCATGCAAATTAAAGTACAAATTACATCTTTTATATATGCAATACAAAATAAGGAATTTCAGTAATTTTAGGTAATAAATATGTTATTATAATTCCGAAGACTAGGCAAATATTTACTTTATCCATATAGGCTTGCATACACACTATTTCCAAATAAATCATCACTTCCACCAATATGTTAGAGATCGTGTAGAAAATGAATTAGTATAAATTAAAATGGCAAAGCATGACACGAAGCGTGTATGAAAATGTAATAAAGACACCATAAATTTTTTTTGGTGTAATAGTTTGCGGCGGGGAAAGTTTATTTCTAGCTTTCTCCGACACAAAACTCACGAGAGAAAGTCATCTGGAGCCGAATGTGCATATGGATAATACTACAGTTTTTGGCTACGTTCACAAATCGCAGATCTTACTGTCCACAAGTTATTTAGAATAATTACTAATACAACGATGTAGTTGAGAATGGAGTCAACATGGATCCTTAAGAGCAAAAGGAAATGCAAGATTGTAATATTGGTGGATATGGTTTGTGAAAAAAAAATTTTATTGGGCATTAATGCAGATAAATTTATGTACGCATTTCAATAGATTTTATCGGGATTAGCTCTCATCATCGTATTTCTATTTGTGGTTGGAATGACGCTACATCTTGGGAAGATGAGCACCGTTTTGGACCGTAAGTGTTATCACAAAAGAATATAATATTTTCACTGTATTTTTAAAAAGTTTTATTCCCAACAGTTTTAGAAGAATCTATTCTGCCTGAAGGAGAGTTAACTATTTATTTTGTCAGAACAATTGTTCTATCACATTTGGTTGTTTTTGCCCTGGTGTTGCTGGCAGGACTAAATGTACTTTTTCGAGCTTGTTCCTTACCTTCAAACGTACGTTTGTACTATAAATAAGTATTTAGTATTATTAATATTCACACACTTGTGAACTTAGTATATTAATAAAAAATTACCGATATTCTCAATCAGGTTACTGACTGGAAAGAAATTGACGCCGGTTGCAGAGCTTGCAGATTATTTTGCCATCTTGAAACATTTCGAATGATTTTAATCGTGATAACCTTTATGGGAGAACTATCTGTGTTCAATTTGTCAATCTTTCTTGAGTTGATTCGTAATGTGTTCAATCTCCCCGTTCTTTTTGGATGGTTTTTAACCAATGAGCTTCAAAAAGAGCTAGAAACTCGAAGAGAACAAGTTGCGAACACCAATTATTTGTACATTATTGACACCAGTTTTCCAGCAGAATGTCATCAATATCAGAGTCAATATCAACACAACAGTCAAAATCGACAAAACTTATCAGAATCTAATTCTCGTTTTTACAATAATGCAGGACACCATGATCTACAACTTCCACGAGGGGAACATTTAGGAATGTTTATGAATACGTCGCCTGCAGTAGCATATTTCTTAAGCAGCTCCAACGCCATTAGATAGATGGTACAATTTCAGAATATAATGTCCGGCCAAATTATTTGTTATGCAGATTTAAGTAGTAAATAAAAATGTCATAAATATTTGTTTGTGCATTTTTCCACAATGCCAATCCATGTTAAATGCCAATTAAACGAAAGTAAGAAGTAATGATTACAATCCGATTGCTAGACATTGTATTGTACACAATTTTCAATAGCAATGAAACTTTCATTTTTATAAATAGTACAACTTTCACATGGTCGCAAATATGCGGTGTATCACCAAAAAATAAAGTGAAATTTGAGCAACAGAAACAACTACACCATGGCGGATATTAATTTCTATTTCGTCTCACTTTTAGCCTTACTCCTAACAATACAGACAAATTCATCTAAATCTGAATCAAATCCCGAAGAATCCGAAGGATACATTATCCATTATCCAAATACCATTGATCTCAGATTATCAGAGGGTCCAACTGATCCAGAAGGATACTTCGGAAATGTGGATGTGACAAAGTTAATTAGGCCAGGAGAATATGGGAAACCCGTTTTGACAAATAATTTAACCCAAGAGGAAGAACTCTACAAAGAAAATCTATACAATAAATACGGGTATAACCAATTCGTATCCGAACTAATTTCGACACATCGCAGTCTTCCTGATTTCAGAGACCCTTGGTAAGAGTTGCACATGTTTTATGAAACCAATAAGATTTCATAAATACTGACGATCTCAAGTTTAAGTTGACATGAGATATGTAGGTGCAAACAACCTGGAAAGTATAACCCAACCACGCCCACCTCAATTATAATAACATTTTATAATGAGGCTGTGACAACATTTATTAGAACCATTCACTCCATTTTGGAAAGATCTCCATCACATTTAATTCGAGAAATCATTCTTGTCGATGACTACTCAGAGTTTGGTGAGAATTTGTTTTAAAATAAAAATAAAATAAATGTTACATAAGTAACAGAATTATTTATGTCATCATTTTCTTAAGAGGATTTAAAAGAAGGATTAGATCAATTATTGGAAGGCTATGAAAAAATTAAAATTATCCGAGCTCCTGAACGGTTGGGTCTAATTAGAGCGAGATTGCTAGGATTGCAACATGCATCTGCTCCCATCATTACTTTTCTAGATGCCCATGTCGAATGTACCACGGGTAAGTGCATGGTTTGCACTTTATACTTACATCTAAAGAAGTGAATTCGACATATTTGTATTCTATGCTCAGGGTGGTTAGAACCTCTGATTTCCCGAATAGAAGAAAATCCAACCGTGGTAGCGACTCCACTAATTGACTGGATTAATGCAGACACTTTTGCTTACAATGTATCTTCGCCAACTTCGCCCGATTTGGGTGGATTCACATGGGATTTGTTTGTGCGGAATGATAAAATTTTAATTACATTGAAACATTATTTGAAATCAAAACTTTCGTCACAATTAAGCACGTCTTGGTTTTCTAGTTCGAATGGATTCCCATTTCCGAAGCAAGACAAGAAAAAATGTCCCACCCTGCAGAGCCATTGCCATCACCGACGAATGTGGGCGGAATCTTTGCAATTAGTCGTGAATTTTTTCACCGGCTTGGATATTACGATGACCAATTCGAAATTTGGGTATGGTTTTGTGGTTTACCTTGTATTGTATTTAATTTGTTAATAGATAATCTAACAAGTTAAGTAGTTATTCCGTTTTGAACAATCAGGGGGCTGAAAACTTGGAACTCTCATTTAAGGTGGGTCTGATTTACTGAATTGTCAGTCCTAATAGCTCTTTAATAAATTAGAATGAATAATTTATGCAGGCCTGGATGTGTGGAGGTTCTGTGGAGTATATTTCATGTAGCCGTGTTGGACAGTAATACTTTTTCATGCGTTTTATGTTTCTTTATAATTTTTAAACCCTTTTCACAGTATTTATAAAACTCGAGGAACTTACCGTGCCAAGCTTTACGACAGATTTCTGAAAAAGAATTTAATGAGACTGGCTGAAGTTTGGATGGATGAATATAAGGATTTCTATTACTCCATGTTATTTAATAAATTGGTAATTCGGTTCCATTTTTGAATTACATAGCTAAGTTATCTACTACCGACTTTTATAACTTGTTAGTTGGATATTTATTTAGCAAGATTTTGGTGATGTGTCGGAGAGGAAGAAATTGAGAGAGGGACTTAAATGTCATTCTTTCGAGTGGTATTTGGTAATCATTCAGCAGTTTATATTCTTATCCCTGCTGTTAAGAAATCTAAATTAAAAATTGCAGGATGAGATTTACCCAGAAATGTTTAATCCCAAGAGAAACGCTTTGATGGGAGGCGAGGTAAGCTAGTTTAGTTTATGAATTCAGATGTTTGTAGAATCATCGAAACTAATAAGTTGCCTCCGGGAAAGGTCCGAAACTTGGCTGAGCCTGGAAATATCTGTCTTGACCTTTCTCGAGGACAGTATGCAATTGCATTCCCGTGTCATGGACAAGGTGCTAGCCAGGTAGGATGAGGGAATCTTTTCATGGTTTGAAAGAAGTTTGGTCCAAGCCAAAAAAGTTCTTTAAAAATGTAATTAAACTTTTACAGCATATTTGGTATACGAAAAAGTTTGAGTTAAGAAATGAATACAAGTGTTTGGACTACGATGGCAAAAAAGTTGTTGCATACTCCTGCCACGGACTTCAAGGAAATCAAATGTTTGTCTACGACGAAAACGTAGGGGACTTCTGATTACATTAATATCTATCTGTAGGAATATAAGATTTGATTTATTTTTGTAAAAAATTTTAGAAAAAGCAATTTATTCATCGGCCAACATCCCTCTGCCTGGCAGTGAATACAACTTTCATGCCGGATAAACAGAAAGCAGGATTCAAACTTGAAATGCATGATTGTAAAGAAAATGTTCGGAACCAAATGTGGGATTATAACTCATTCATCAGTCAATCCCATGAAGTTTAGTGCCATAAACTCAAAGTATTGAATAAATGACAATGATAATCACATTTTGTTAATTTTCCAACGCATTGCATGTACAACTTTTGCCTGTTGCCTGTACCAAAAATAAATATGCGGTTATACATAGAGCTAGTACGCGGAATCACTAACGGCAACCTCCACCCACCTGCCTATTCATTTAAAGCGGCGTTTCCTACTTTTGTCCCCCATATAATCATAGGCGATGGGGGTAAAATTAAGATTTGTCCCACCCCCTGACCGCACCATCTTGGCCATATTTGCCAAATTCCTCTCAGACCAAACATTGGACTGAAAATGAAACGACGCACTGCAAAACCTTCAGCCAAGAATCCGTTGCTATTTGGACCATCAGTCGTCGGAAGCAAAATGCTGGGTCAAAACTCATCCGGACACGCCTTAGGAGAAAGGTCCATGGTCAATGTGGCGAATCATATGGTAGCTCTTGGAATCGCAAAACCATTTAGTTTGCCACTCACAAAGGTCTTGTAGTAAAAAAATTGGTTACACGTAAAATTGATTTCACAGTGTTTCTTTAAGTAATTGTATCGATTTAGGGATCCATACGGTCTTTTACACCTCCCATGGCGAGAAGCTTACAGAGTTTTCAACATCCTAGGGCAAGTGTTGAAAAATTCACTGTTCAGCCGAGACCAAAAGCTCTTCCGCAGTATGTGGTATGTATAAATATATTTTCATAATTGTGCACGTGAATCGAAAAACAACTTGTAAACAAACTTCCTCTTGCCAATTTTAATAGTTTATTATAGCTACACATAATTTCCACCATGGATATTATCAAAAATAGTACC
>JAAXNX010001740.1:0-16348 GCA_036491905.1 Folsomia manolachei | reverse complement strand
TCAACAATCAACCATTTAATAGATACGCAAAGCATCTTCTGCCACACGCTGTAACTGATCAATTACAAAATACGACCTTTAAAAAATAAAGTGTCTACTTATTCATAAAACCAGCCTTTTTATCACAACTTAACCGGAGACTAATAAAGACAACATCAAACAATTTAAGACATCTGTATCGCTAAAACATTGGGAATTTCATGCGTTACAACAATTCTTTGGGGCACTCAGAAATGTACCCCAAAAACATGGAATGGGAATCGGTCATTTTTTCGAAGAAATAACTCAATTGCTACCTGCTGAGAATTATGTGTCACCACATTCCTCTAGATGTACATACATGTACACAACAGATTTATACGTGGTGGTAATTTAGGAACAGAAAAAATCTATAGTTCAATCACATAGAATCTTACACCCAAGAAAACTACAACTTCATAATACTTATTTTTTGAGACAGTCCGATTCAAATGACAAATTTCGATGAATTCAGGGGGTCGCTTACAAGCTCTCCTTTTACTAACATCCGCAAGTTACCAGACAAATCTGACGAAGTAAAGCTAGACCAAGATAAATGCGATGAAACCTTCGTATGTATGGTGGAAATTATTTGTGTTTGTAACCACAGACTTCCATGTTGTGCTTTGTTAAATAGTTCAGTTGTATTAGGATTGCATGACTAATGAGTACTCTTTCAAGCCAAAGTTGGGGAAGCCACTAAAATAAAATCAAATTAAAAGTCCATTAATCTTGTGAATGAGACGGGTTGGAAAGTTGGCTAAGTTATGCATTCATGTTTTGAACGAACTATGCTTTGCTTTCTTCATGACAGTAATTTGAGGAATGGGAAATGCATTTGATGCATACAAAACCGACAGTGTTTTCTTTCATTTTGTAAACCAAATTCGGTATTTTCCACTTCGTAACCCACTTCCTTATCGATAACTATAATATCCGCAGTCGGATTTATTTCTGAAGCTAGAAAATAAAGGATTGTATTTAGAATTATGACGTACGAGAATACCATGAGATTTGTATCATCGGACGAAAACAAGAAGGAATTACAGAATTGAATTGAAGTTTACATACGAAGTAAATGTTTCCAAACTTTGAGCTTCCTCTCTCTTGACTGAGGCACCCTGATTATAAAGAAGTCAAACAACACAAGAAATCGTTGGACTAAATGCTAAACTTGGCAATGTCTATTCAAAACAGTTAAACTATTCACCGAATAATATTGGAATCCTTTCAAATAAACCTGCTTTAATATTCTTGACCTTCTCCAAATACAATTCTGCAACGTCGTCAAAAGTTTGCACGTAGTACCAGTAGCAGTGCCTGTCGCTTTGTGAATCTCTTCTAATCCAACTTATGATCAAGATAGTTATTCTACTTCAACTCATGACGCTTTTTGGATAACCGGGCTTGGATATGCACTGTACAAATGCAGATAGAGCAGAACTTTTATTGAATTGGGCGAACACGACGCTGTGTTCTCCACAACAATAATGACGACGTTGACATACTTTCGTTGTTCTTGTGAAATGGAATGACAACGCATATCGGGTCTGAGTCTTATCTCTTGCAAATGCTCTCTTAAATCTTTATGGCAAAAGCAAACATCAAGCTCAACAACAATCCGACCAAACTCGGTCATTCATGGCATAGATCGAACTCATGAGAATAGTGACTAGTTTGGTCTAAACTAAAATCAATTCTGCAACACTAGCAAGCCGAAACTTTTTGTTAATGGCGTCATTGCCGAGTTTATAGACAACCTAACTTAGTTTTTGGTATTCTGTTCTAAATATATGCCCATGCTATTCATCTTTCTCTGTACTTATTGATGACAATAAATGAGATTCTTTGATTTTTATGTACCTAAACATAACTGAACTAAAACTAGAAGAAACAAAGATAGAAAAGAGTCCTACTTTCTATTAACGTATCAAATATGGACAGGCATTGCTTACGTTAAATTGTAAATGACAACTCTCCAAACATTGACGACATTACAAAGATGGATATGCAACTTAATGACAGGGTTGGTCTCCATTTTTGAAACAAAATCCTGACAACAGTACCAATGCCTATGTATTAGTCGTCTGTCGCTTGGCCAGGGAATGAGATCGATGAATGGTTGTTTCGCTTTTCCTTATTTCCTATATGCCGTTTTTCGATAATTGAAACTTTCAATCAGCGCACAAGTTTCAAACTTTTGTCGTTTATGTTTACCCACCACACCATCCTCGTCGCGACTTTTTATTTAGTTAGGAAGGAAAAGAAACATGTAAAAGCTTTTTGAACTCGTAGTTTGATGGCTTTTGCCCTTATTGAGTGCTCTGCTGTCGCCCTTGCCCCTTATCCGTCAGTCTCTCTGGTCCGACGTACCTTTCATGCTATCAAGGGAAAGGTTTCTTTAAAAATTTGGGTATGATGTAATACGCCAGAGAATTCGGTTCGTTGAAAGGCAACTGTCACTCTAAGTATTTCAGAAATGTATATAAGCCATTTAATGGACGGTCTACTACAGTTGTACGACTGACTTCCATATACTTTTATTAAAGTTTTGACCAATTTGCAGACGAAATATTGTTGTAATACGGAAGGTTTAGAACAGTGTTTGTAAGGTTTTAGCTCGGTTTTCATTATTTCAAACAACTCTTAATTTAGAGTTAACCTCCACCAAGTTTTATTTCGCACAAGGTACTTAAGAGTTTGGTGTTTTATTCAGTTTGAAGTTTATTTAGGGCAAAGGTGACAGGACAAATTACGCTTTGGGTAATTGGGTTTGGAACAGCCAGTTGGACAACGTAAATTTGAAAGAAACACCACAAAATAAAGTTTCCTTTGACATTTGTGACATTATGTTGAAGATGTGGGTTAAGCAGAGATGAGACGAGGGCAGTTGATGATGTCGGAAATGAGAAGTTGTAACTAAGATCGTAAAATTTCCACTGGATCATAATATCATTATGGTTTATGAACCCCTATATATTCCATATAAATCTCGGATTGTTATACTTTTCTCTCTATAAACTCTGCCAAGGAATTTAGAGATAAATCTCGAAAAGTAAAATCACATCTGGGTTGCAACCGAACATACCCTCAGCAGCAAACGTCATCTCATTATTTTCATAAATATTCCATACTCTTATCAAGGCTGGAAACTTTTCTCGTCCAACAAAGATCTTTAAACCAAAGTATAAATAAAAGATAATAAAGTGAATATGAGGATGGTAAACCGGATGTGTGAAACACGGTTTGAGTACTACATTTTAACACACAAGGCTGAATAAGTTAGATCGCTTGCGGATATCTTAAGGGAGTGTAAATGCTGTTATACGAAGCGATTTGTATTATATATCAAGAGATTAATAAATTAAAGTTGTTTTGACCAGATCATTATATATGTATGTTTCTGTTTTCAAGCCACTTTAAAACATTTGACAGTTATTGTTCGACTATGCACATGCCTTGTTGACAAAATTGTGTTGGTGGCTTAAATACTTTCAAGACTAGATTGATAAGTTTATGCCTAATTAATTAACATCATTTAACTTTCGGCCACTTGACAAAGTTAAAAGGGACAACTTTGAAACAAAGCATCTAATTTTGAAACAACTGTCAGCCAGACAACTACATGTTTCGAATAGGGGCGGATGGCAGGGTATTTTGCAGGTGGCATGCTTCCGAACTCCTTCAACATGGAAAGTTCATGCCAAGCGTTAATTGTAATTGCAATGTAATTGAACATGACACCTGACGGATTAGCTTGAGATACTAGATAATGACAGTTGCAGAGGAAGGCACTTTATCCTAATTACAATTTGTTGCCTTCCAGCTAACGCAGATTTATGAAGTTCTCCACAATTGTTACTTTGAATGTGATGTTGTTTTGCTTGCGTCGCCTGAATTGGCTACCCTTCAAGTGGGAAGTTCATATAAATACAAACTATAGTATTGGGCGTTCGTCATGTAGCTATGAACCATTAATTTGTACTTGTACATTATTTGTACAAGTTTAGCCTTTCTCCAGCCCATATGCAAAACACCTAAAGAAGAGAACTTAGACATTCGAACAATTCCCAAATAAATACCAGCCACCCGACCTTCAGATGATCGTTGCCGGTGCTTGGAGGTGAAATGGAATGTGGATCAATTTAATTTATCACTGCAAATGGGCATCCTATACATACCTAACGGTTATTGCTTGTGAAGCTACTGCAATTTAAAGATCCTCTTCCATGGCCTTATATTTATATTCCTACCTCTATGCAGGTGGGATGGTGTTAGAATATGGGACAAATGACCATAAATCTGAACGGAAATCGTTAAGGTTTTTGCACATGAGAAGCAAATATAGAAAACTAAACTTCCAAAGGAAACCTGAATTGGAAGGGGTTATACGGTCGACAATATGTCGTCTTGTATGTTCGTATTGCAAAACCACACTCGTTCCCACCAACCGAGTAATTCGAGGCCACGGCATAAATCGAGAGAGCTTTAAATTAAACCTTTAATCATAATTATGCAGCAAAGTCATAAAAGGAAGATTAGGTCATAAACATTTGGCAGTGGGCTGGTTGGTTGCTGGAATTTTCTAATTTGATCCAATACTTACGAAATACATGAAGAAAACCAGTCCAAAAGAAAGGAGGAAGTAAAGAACACGGTGTAGATTCTACTTAGTAGAATATTGTCTTTTTTCCGTAATGGGATATAACTTTTAACACTAAACCAACTTTTAGGGCACTTTGCTAAGTTCAGAGTGGTCATGAAAAACCATATAAGGTGAAGGTCTGAGGTAAATGGGGCTGACGATCATATTCGCTTCAATTTTACTGAAAATTATCTACATTCAGTTGAGGAAATTTTTATCGAAAATAGAAATTAAAGTCACTTTTGTAGAAAACCCTCTAATAGTTAGTGTGCAAAAATAGATAAAAATAAATAAATTGTACTGGTCAATCGTTTCTAGATGAATAAGGCCACTCATTCAGCTTTCTTTCAGGGAATACAAAGTCATTATGTATGTCCTTGCATTTTTTTGGTTTTCAACACTTTAGTCCCCCAACCAAACCACCTCCACCGGCCAGGTTGACTGAAATGTGTATAATATCTTATCCTTGAATTTTGTGGAATTATTAAATGAAACTGTATCACTCAGTCATATTATCCTCATATCATACTCTCCTCTTTTCCGTTCCACACACAAAATTTCATCTCTATTTGAATAAACGTGTAAAACGACAACTCAACACTAACAACATGCAGCCTCTCGCTTTAAAATACCTGGAAAATTTCTCAACTCACATAGTTTCACCCACGCTAAACCAACCACCCAACCTACGCCTATTACGAGCATAACACGGGAAGAGTCCTGCTTTCTTTATTATATCGTTACTTTTTGCATTACGGTTACATCACTTTCACACTGCCATTCCAGCCCAGGAACTGAGAAAAGGAAGAAAGAGGTTGCGTGAGTGGATGGCGAAGAAAGTTTATTCAATTAATTAGGGAGCAGTCTGCATCTAATGAATTTTCTAAATTACCTCTAACGTCTCCAGGCTGACTTAATGAGTAGTTTGTCCTTCCTAAAGTACAGTAAAGTAAGACGGAAAAGAGGAAAGAAAGACTCAACAGACAAACAATTTTACTAAGAAAACTGTGCCACTCTCTCCTTTCAGAGAGCGGTGGCGGAGTGTCAGATGAGCATAAATCTGCCAACTTTTGGAACATCACAATCATCTCATGATGGCTTAATGTAATGGTTACCTCAACTATAACCAAACCATTCTTAGGCAATCACTATTAATTCATTGTTTGTCTTAATTGATCACCAGCTTGACCGAATTAATTCTTTCTCGACTAACCCACAGGGGAGACCGTGATGCTCTCAAAATTGGCAATCGAAACCTCAACAGGAGTGGGCGAAGTACGAAACACTATATTCAAAAATTGCAAAATATTCAACTTCTTAAAGGTGTACATACATTAGCAAATAAGCTGTTGTGAAGTTTGCAGGCATTTCATATTTTTTAATTTGATTTCAAGAGAAAGCCTTGAGACCTCAATAACATGGGAAAAAGCTTGTGGATAAATATTGCCCTATTCTTCGTCTGTCTACTTATTTAAAACGATTGTTTGCGAAATGATGCAGGTTGGTGGAAATCTTGATTATCATACAACCTCGAGCTTTCGTGTTGGAACTAAAGCCAGCCTGGGACAGGAGACATCCGAGAAGAGAAAGTGAGGCTGGCTCCTTTTTAGCTTATCACACAAATCGAGGAGTCAAGCACAAATTGAAATACTACATTTCTGTTTTAAAAAATCTACCAGGCTGACAAAGATGAAAAGGATTTGTGTCAACTCTTAAAAGGAAAGGAATCATGTTTATGAAATTAGGTCACGAAATATTTACATGCGTAGTATAATTATTCGAATGGGGTAGCGATGATTGTAACCCACATTTTGCTTTTCTGTTTATTGTGACCTCTCTTCCTACCAAATGAATATCAAAAGAAATTTCTGACAGGTACAAACAAATATGTCTCAGCGGTCCTGAATACAAAACGAAATCAAATATGAATATGAAAGACTTATAAAATGCATGAAAATCACCTGGTTCTACATATTTTCAGAAATTCATTCTTGTTACTTTATTGTGAGTGTTTAAAGTATTATTTTACTTACGATAAAAGGACTTACCGCTCTATCCCCAAGTGATCTTAAAAAATTTATTATTAATTAATTAATAATTTTAAATCGATTTAAATAAAAAATATGGTCATCTTTTTACCTAACGCGACAATGTAAGTAAGCAGTCTGGCCCACGGTGATGGTCACATCTTTTTTGGTTGAGTTTTCAAAGTAAGGTTTAGAAAAAGGTTGATCCCAATATCCGCCGCTCAAATACTTTCTCCCAGAGAAATTTCCTGCAACAAAAAGTTGATGAATGTTAGTTTCGAAAGTTGAAAATGTCGCATTTGCATATTAGGTGTATTTGCTGTGTATATGGGATTAGCAGTCAGGTCGGAGAAACTAAGTAATAATAGAGGACGACTTGAAGAAGACGCCGTTGGTTGAGAGAAAGCAGAAATTTTTGCAAGATTTACTTTTCAGGTCAGCTATCATCAACAACCCAAATATTAATTCAGTTTCTAGTTAGATTGAGGTAAGCCTAGTTGACCTGGAGAGAGAAAGTAAGTTTTTTTGAGTGACAGCATCAACTACTCATGTCCGTGGTGAGTTTTTTGTAGAGAAAGTTGGCCAAGCCTAGAAATATTTTGGCGTTATGAACAGATATGCCACTCTATCTATTTTCTTATATAAATCAGTTGGTAAATGTAAGCATATAATATCTCATATAAGCAGAGAGACTGCTTTCCGGACTTGGACTACTTTGCTTAACGAAAAGAGTCTCTAACGAAATATGTCCAATGAATGGGATTTGGCTGAGTCTCCGAGAAAAAAACTCAAGATGGGATTTAAGATTCTGAGAAATGCAAAAATATACTTGGTGTAATAATAATGAACCAAAATCCAGTTTTCGTCCGACTACATAACAAATCCCGGCAAAGTTATGCAAAATTTATCTTGGCACGTCCTCATTTTTCATTTACGCTTTCTCCGTGACTCTCCTGTCACCGAAGTTGAAAAAGCAAAAAGTTAGGATTACACGGGTCACAGTTATGCTAACCAGTTGATACAGATCTCAAACACACACCTAGAAAAGGTGGGTGGGATAAAGTAAATGTTTACTTTCGAGCTGCTAAACAAGTACCGCATTTACTTTGTTTCAGAAATCTCACTATTTTTAATGGGTATCAAATCTCCACCGCTTTTAAAACTTCGTTCGGCATGAAATAACCAGTTATATATTCTTAAATCTTACACATTTGACTCCTTAACGAAGGTACTATGCTTGTATTTGACCTCCAAAAAATACAAAAGATATTCTTGGTTATTCAACTTGGCTCGATACAAGGTTTGATGTGCGTAATGCAAATTTAAATACTACTTATATTAAGTAAAAATAATGGAGTTATTGCAAGTAAGCGCAACACTCTACTTACCCATATTTTCAAGTGCATGCAGTTGCCCCAAATTCAAAAATTTCGTGAAATATACAAACCAACATATGGCAAGGTCAGGGTGCAGAGTAAAAAATGCACCGCACCACAGTATTATTGAAACTCCATCACCTTCTGGTTGAATTTGCAAATTTGAGTTTTTGACCTCTTAACCTTGCTGGCTCAATTTTAGACTACCTACGAATGACGAGGCAAATTTACTCAAAAAGAAATGTTCCAAGCTGAATTTCAATACAGTTCATTGTATACCGTGGTCCATATGGCAAATAGGAAAGAAGGAATATCTGCAAAACCAGGCATCCAGTTCAGCAGGAAGAAAATCCTTTGGCTTTCGTTTTACTTTAATTTTGCTTGGGTTGGCAAGTAACGAGAGTGAAAGTCCTCTTGGCATTTAAGCTTGTGACTGAAAACTATAATTCATCTCCATCGTCTCTTCCGTTTTTAGTTCTTGTAAAACTGTATAAAATCCCTGCCGTCGTAAATTTCCTTAGTTTTACTGAGTGAATTGTCCTTCAGACGGCCGGAGAAAGGAAGGATCTCACTTCATTCATGATTTCTATAGTGCTCAGTCCAGTGTGGTACATGAATTCGGGAGAGAAATTCTGCACTAGTTGGTCTAACTCGTTCGGGTTTGGAAGTCAATTGATGATATGACGCAATGCTGGGTTACCAATTTCATATCAACCCCGATTATGAGCGACAATTCAATGTTTTGCTGATAGGGTAGAGTAATAAATATTTTTTCCCCAATTCTACTGAAAGGAACTCATTTTTCATTACCCAGACATTGGATAAAGTTTTCGTCGAACCCATTTCATTCTTGACTTATTTTATCCTCCTACTTAATGACCAATTAGATAAGGATAAAATATTTGAGTTGCAAGCAGCATTTGATTTGTTACATATGATTCTTTATTACTTAATTCCACTTAATACTTTTAATCTCATTAAAGGGATTGGAAGGCAGGCATGCTTGTTGGCAATAAATTAAGATATATGGAGAACTTTTGCTGAAATAAAAGCAGGACATTGAACTTAAAAATGTAAATCTAAAATACTGCCACATCGCAAAAAAATAGCTGAACAAAGAAACTCCAATAGCACCCAGTTTGAATTATGTTTACTGAAAAAAGCTCAGCTGGGGACTGATTATGCACGAAAGTTTGAACTGAATCACAATGATGAAGAGAAAAGAAAAAGTCTACAGATATGAGAAGTATTTAGGCTTAAGCTAATGCCCATTTCCCCAGGAAGTGTCAGCCAAGTTGGAAAGTACATCAAAAGTTAGAATAGAATGATACACTTGGACAAAGTGGGACCATAAATTGGACCAAGTGTCACTTCTCAAATACTCGATCCCAACAAACAGCACGGTTGAATGTACTTCGGACGGAAGACTAACGTACATTCATTCATAACATAAGACTATAATGTTGAAACTAATCTGAGTGTGGGTGTTTTAGTCACAACTTTGTGAATCGGCTAAACCGTCACCCACTTTCACTAGAACTGGACATCCAGTAAACTTGTTTCGGCAGTGGCTATTCCATCAGATTTCCTGCAGAGCCAATGTCATTCTTTTCAAAGAATTTGCAATACCCACTCGGGTATGTAAACGGGCTGGACTGGGCCTTAATGCAAGCATAAGATGAGATGCATGCACATAAAAGTGATTGAAAGTTTTCTTCATGCTCATGGTCCCCAAAGATAAGAGCCATTTACAACTTCGGGTGACCAACTGGATCCCCTAACTCACCAACGGCCTTCCAACCAATATCCAACTACATAACATTCCAAGGAAAAATTTCTTGGAGAAAGTGATAAATTCCAAAAAAGGTACACACCATCCATTCTAAATCCCATCCACCTCCGCAACTAGCCACAACGACACAAGATTTGACAGGCACAGGTTGGTGCAAAAAATCCCTTCATACAAAATCACACGCATGGGAACAATACTACTCACAGAAAAAGAAATTCAGTTCGCCGACTTTCTCACTTCACTCACAATGCGATCAACCACTTCTCTAAACCTGACGGCGAAATTTCATTGTCGTGCAAAAGAGCCAAGTGTGTAACTGCAATTTTTTTCGTGGAGTGTAAATGCCCACTAAATCGCTATCATATGGCGGTGGTAATCGGTTGTAACGACCAATTTCAACTTTCTCTACTGTAGCTTTCTAGCAAAAGGTGGCTCAGACAAGGCAGGAAGGTTATACCTTTTGTGTAAGTACCCATGGCTGGGTGAATATGCATCTCACTCCAAATATACCATAATGACTCGGGATCGTTTCAGGATTTTTGTGCGTTGCATGGCGCAGGGACATCGTTTAAGGGTCTTTTGATAGTGAAAACCGAATGTTATATTTTATGTGACACAGGACGAATACGACTATACTACGACTACAGTAAATTTCACTACTTTGCAAATTCCATCAGATTCCTACTTCACCATGATTAATCCTTTTAGATTTATTTCCATCAGTTAGATTGAGCTTACTTCCAGCAACATTTCCTTTCCTTCCTTCCGTCGTTTTTACCCAAAGTAAAAGTCTTCGTGTGTGAAAGGAGCAATCTTTACACTCCTCAACCAACCCAAGAAATAAGCAATGTTATGTGACTGAGGTAAAGTAAGGTTGAGAAACGAGTTTGAGAGGATTGGAAGAAAAAGTGAACACAAAGCAAACGGAATGAACCCAAAGCACAACCAGAGGTTTTTATATGTAGAAATACGCATACAACATGCGTTATCCTTGGGTTGGGTTGGAAGTTTTGGAGAAATGTGGAAATCCGCAGCTTTAAGTCTGTCCTCAATTTTCAGGGATTTTCTTTAATTGCGTGGATGAAAACAAATAAATATGCAGCTTAAAGTTACTTGGCTGGTGGTCTGTTTCTTACAACATACATTTCTTCTTTCTTTTTCCTGTCCTCATTTTCTCTCGTTGAATTTATAATCAGCTCACCAAAGAGGAGCCAGCCAAAGGAGCCGTGGTACTCACATGAACAGGAAACGACCAGTTTTGAGGAAATATTTCCGCAGAGGCGTGCCTTCCTTTCATCCCAAAGATATTTATGTCCTCACTTTTAGAATGCTTATTAAACAAGCTTATTATTTTCTTTGTAACAAACGAGCTCAAGATACATTTCCCCTAGTTCTAAGGGAGCCTGTTTCACGCCCTAATTCACGCCGTGGGGTAACTTGTGCATGTAAAAAAAACTACAATAAATTTTGGTTTATTTCAAAACTCATCATGCATACATGTCTACACAGCCGCATGTTTAGGGCAATACCGGAAAAATAGTTCTTATTCTAAATGTCATCCAATTAAAATTTATTTATGGTCGAGTTCGGAAATAAAAGATGGTGAATAACAAATGCACGCATTTTGAGAATTTTTAAAAATTTGAATGGGATGATAGAATGATGTTTGGCATACTCCATTTAACTAAAGCGTAGAATAACCTTTGTTGTTCGGCAAGCAAGAGAAAGTCCAGCTCAGCAGGATGGATGTCAAGAACAAGCTGAACTCAATATTATGACACGAAACAATTTTGTAGCAATGACCACCAGAGAGAGTCAATTGATCCCCACTGACTGCAATCGATTTGCTCATTGTATGCATGCCCTGTTCCGGGCTGGTCTGCGACACGCTTAAAATAATGTCAGTGTCACAAACCTCGACTGCTGCCTTTTATCTTCTCTCTAGTCATGTCCATTTGCTGTAATTTGTGCTACGTTTTGGATTCTTGAGAATTGCTGAGACAGGATTTTTACGAAACTCTTTTTTCCTTAAGGATTGTCTGTAGGACAGGAAACGTGTTTTGTTTCAGACCAGCTAAACCCAAGACTACCTAACTCAACACTCAAATTCAGTCCTAGATTAGAACATACAAGAATACCATGTAAAAGTGGATCTAAGCCACCATTCAGCGCTGAAGGAACAGTTCGAGCGACCTATTGTGAAACCAAAACTAGTACTATCCGACTAGGCTTATTTATCTTTAACTCCTGAATAAAGAATTAAGCGTAAAATATATTTAAACTGCACACAAAGGTTTACTTATTATGGACAAGGCTATTATTTCAGGAATTGTGGTAGGAACTTTCCAAACTAACGAAATGCGACAATTTGAGTCGTCCTCGACTTTTTCTGATTTCGCACTTTCTTACAGAAATACTAGAAAAGAAATGCTCGCAGTCCACTAGGCTTCCTGCAGCTTTATTTCTTTCTTTATTCCACCCACTCACCTAACTGGGACACGAAGCAAAAACAACTTCCGATTTGAGACACTTCAGCTGGTGATGGTAGTGCTTTAATCCGAAGAAAATTACTTTTGGGCCATTCTTTCTTAACCAATCAAATCCATCCAGTTGTGTTTTGTCTGTTCAATATGTCGCCCTCGTTCGTGGGATCGTTACAATGTCCACGTTGTCCTACTTTATTTCACATGCCGTAAAGTCCAATGGCAACGTTTTTACTGATGCTTTTTGCAAGGATCAATGCACGGTTAACAAATACGGTGCATTCTTTCGGCGTTGTTGCACAAAGCATTTAACATCATTAATGTGACAAGAAATACAAGCAAGGTTAAATCATCTCAGCTTTCAAAATTTTAGATTAGTCATACTACTACGAAGATTAATTATTATTTCAAGGCATCATTAATCTTAAGATAAATATGTTGAATGCACTCATACATTGATTTTCATAAACTCTGCAATCCTTCCTGGAAACAACAAGAACCGCACAAAACACTCTTATATTCAAGGTTTTCCACTTTCCCGTAGTCTTACGCATATTTCAGAAACTGTTCCGAACCAAGTTAACCAAGTTATCCAAGTTAACCCTTTCTATTTAACCTTACATTATCGAAAGAGAATTGAAGAAAGAAAATCGTTTGCCTGTAATTGACAACATCTGATAGATTTAACTGAGGGAATTCACGTGTAAAACCTATTGTATAAACGGTCTTGTCTCACACTACTCTAGTCAAATTATACGGTTGGCTAAAACCACATCCTCATTCACTTGCGTGAGATTTTTATAAATAGTTTCACCTCAAGTACCTGCCCGGCTTTGGGAAAATGAAATTTCCGTTGCTCTTGACAGGTTTTCCTCTATTACAGCATAACGATTAAATTTATATTTTGAAATTGCATTTATAGGAATGCAAGGAAGTGAATCGGGCTGCTGTTTTCGTGATTTCTGATTGGATAAACGTTTGCTTGACTTGTGGAAATTTTTTATGGCGACCACAAATTTCAAACTTGGAACTTGCGAAACTAATTTAATCATTACATAAATTGTATTCTGGTTTCGGCTTGTCAGAAGCTGACCGACTTCCCTGTATGAATAAATCAATTACACGTAATACTTCTCAGGCTGAACAAACTCGTTCAGAAGCACTATAGATATATAAAAATAACAGAAGACGGAGACTAATTTTTAAAATTTTGTCAGGCACCATTACCGCTCTTAATTTAAGCCTTTTGTTCTGAAAAAGGTAAAATTTCTGTGAAAAGGCCTAAAGAATTTTTATAATTATTTTCAAAAAAATTCCTTTTTTAATTAACCAGTCGGAAAGGGACTCTATTAAACTTCCACTTCGGCCACTGCTGATTGACAACAACGCGATAAGCTTTCATCACAATAATTAACAGTTTTAACATATATTATAGACTTAATTATTTAGACATGTGTTACAGCATGAATGTTCGAGAAGTTTGCAACTTTACAGTTTTCCATTTACTCATGGAGGTTAAATAAACACGCTGCCACTGTCGAATCATGTCAATAAGAATTCAAATTAGCTAAACCAACTTCAAAGAATCATTTCGCTTGCTTGCCTTCAAACTACTTCAAAGTAAGTCAATTTCTCTTCCTGCCTCCAAACAAACTGTTACTAGGATGCTGAGGAAATACCCGCATAGTACTCAAAAGCAGTCTTCGAATACGACCGTGCTTGTTTTGTGGGCAGTCAGACTTGAGGCTCCTTCAGTTTGATATCTTCTAGTAATTCCTTTTTCTTAACAAGTTACCATCCTCAAGGGGCTGGATAGGTTAAAGTATGGATACGGGTTGGTAGTTGTCCGTCCATTTCAAAACTCAAGCCAAACAAAATAAAGTTTGCTTGTTGATTTTCCAATTCATAACCCAGAGTAATGGACAAGCTGACTTTGTGCGTTTGAAGATGGGCTCCATGAGTAACACTTTACACCAAAAGCACGCTTATTTTCAGTATTACCAATCTGACCAGCGTGCTATTATTCACTATTATTCACGACTGTCGACTTCAAAACAAGTAAAAGTTCTTAGTAAAACAGCGGAAAAAAGAAATGATATCATAAGGAATTGATGAATCTAAAAACTCAAGCGGGAATGTGTCTTTATTCAATGGGAGCATTTTTAAATGTATATTATAAATGTTCAAGTATAAACACGATGAAGTATTAATAATATTAACCAATAAAATCGGAAAAGTTGATTCATTTTAGCTGAAAAATTGTTCATCCAAATAAAATCAGAGTGATAAAATACTGATGAGAAATTGTGAACTCATACCCCGTGAAATATGACCATTATGTCATCTCAATTCAGAAGAGATTCTAGTTTTCAAACATGTGGAAATCTCTACTTTACACAAGTGCCTGTGAGAAGGAGCCATTGTCAAAAAGTGTAAGTGCAACCGTCTTTCTTCTTCTTCCTCCTCTCTCCTTTATCACCAAATGCAGCAAATCAGAAAGAAATCAAATCAGTGCACTGTAAGTAATAATGATGAAGAGAAAGCCATTATGTTCTCATAATAGCATGATTCGGAAAGGAAAGAAGAATCCTTTTTATTATTTCCATCGCTTGCTCTCAAACTCTAACCTTTTCCCATCAAGTGCAAGTTCAACCCAATGCCATGTAATGGTGAAAGTCGTGAGTAATACAATTCTACGCGTTGTCTCGTCAGGTGAATGGAAAAAGTGCGTGAGGATGAAAAGGAAATCTTTTCTAGCCCTCTTCATGTCATTAAGTTCCACTCTTCGAAACGTCACGATAAGATAGCATCTCCTCCTTCCGGTTGTTTTCAGTGTTACACAATGTTATGCAATGCAATTTCATGATCCCTTTCAATAGCATACTAAAACTACTGCTTTTACTTTCCCATCTTTATGGTTACGTATGCATTGTAATGTGATGATACTGCATTGTATCATAGAATTGAATATTTTAACAGGGGTGTCTGAGAATAAGAATGTTTTCAATATGCATTGAATTACTGTACTTTTGAAAAGGAATGATGATTCTGTAATGTCGTAATCGTTATTTTAAAAGCGAAATCTTACAAATACGCGATTCACAAGAGATCCAAACCGCTGTTTCCCCCTAGAACGGAGGAATAAGGGTAGAACACAGAATATCAATACGATGAATTTGGTTGGATTGGGGTAGTACGAACATTGGAGGGTGAGGTGAGGTGACAACCACGACAATGTCGTACATCTTAGCAAATGTCATTGTAAATGCCAAGGTTAAATGTCCTAATTTCCGAACCCCAACCCTATTCAAACAAATTTTAGGCAACCCATTTATTATCTTTGTATTTCTATACGAATTCAAACGTACACAAAGTATTCTAGCGAATAAACTAAATCTGAGGTGAGACTCGAATGTAATCCCACTTGTATTTGAAAGCATCTATTTAAGAAAATAGATCTTACGTTTTTTTATAATTTGCTTTATTCAAATCTGAGAGAAGTTGCCTCTGAGAGTGAGTAAGGAGGTAAATTTTACAGCTGAATATAATTACTCAATTCCATAAAATTATTTGATTTTAAATAATATAAAACGTAAAGGATGCTAATAGTCTAGCAGCTTGAAAAAATTCTTTAATAAACTTACAAAAACTAGAAACCTAAAACCGTCGGAAATACTGTTCACTCCTCTAACTTTGAGTTTCTTTAAAGTAGTTCGTTTTGAGCTTTATGCTAGTTTAGTCGCTCTGATAAGGAAATCGCCACCAAAACCATAATGTCGGCTTCCATAATGCACTCACGTTATTACCGTTCTGGCTTATCATAAACAGGAAATTGAGAAACATTGAGATTGCAGGGAGCGATACAAGTGCACTTTCCTTCCTTCCTCTCTCTCCATTATAAACTTGAGTCAACAACGAATATGAACTCCGAATAAGTAAACCACACTTTTCTCAAAAACACAAAGACAACCGACCACTTGCAGCCAGCCACGCATCACACTCACGCA